>JALIZH010010382.1:0-86898 GCA_030522465.1 Rhipicephalus appendiculatus | reverse complement strand
GCACGAAGAGACGCTGACAAATAAAATGAAACAAACTTCAACGATTTTCACGTAGTATATTCAGAAAAAATGGCTCTTAATGAAGCTTCAAAATACATGGGAGGTACAGGGCCTACCCTGTGCCCTTAACTGCTTAAGGAAGATATCCTGATCAACGTTGTCGAGAGCCTTCTTTAAATAAAGAAAGATAACTGCCACTAGTTGGTTATTGTGAAAAGTGGTGCTTTTGTCTGTGTTATTGAAAGTACTGCGGTGGAAGTCGAGTGTTTAGGTCGAAAACTGTGCTGTTGTGGACAAACTACATCATATTTTTAAAGGAAGAATGAATACGCTTAGCTAGAAGTTTTTCAATGATAGTATTGATGCCACTAAGAACAGGTATGGGGCGATGGCATGATGGGTCAGATTATTCTCCGTCTTTGAAGATCGGAGTCACCTTAGCAGTTTTAGGGTCTATGGATAGATTCCCGTATGCAATGAATGATTAAATAGGCGGAGTAAAATGGTACCCAATACATCAACAGTTTCCTTGATTAACCTCTGTGTTATCACGTCAGGTCCTGCAGCCTTTCCAATGTTTAGTTTGTTCAGAGCATTGTTTCATGCAGATCAATGTCGCGCATTGCAAAAAAATTAACGATATGATCTATGAAGTGTGCTGCCAGCTCCACAAAAATGACATAATGGTGGTGTCGATCACAGTGGGGATCATTGGAGAAATAGGGCGTAGCTGCCCTATTTTTTGTTGTTTTTTGGCTTGGAAGTTCTCAAGCTTCATTCACTAGGGCAGAAATGGACGCTAGTGACGCGATCTCCACTTACCAGGAGGTTATACCAGCTAATATAGCCTATAGGTAATGCCACAGAGAAACATACTTGCAATTATCACGCTTGACAACGCAGACAGTTTGGAGAAGTACTTACTAGGCTGCAGTAGTGCAGTGATGTACTGTGGCACATGGTAGGCGACAATGGGAGAGTTCCTTCTTCAACTGTCCCTCACCGTGTAAGCATGTGTTTCGCACAACACGTGAACGATTTAGATTACCCTTTTTACTTTAACAAAGGAGCACAGTGCACAGTCCTGCTGTTCAAGAAAATTCCAACGGATCACAAATTCAAACCTGCTAGGGCAAACCTAGCTCAAGTCATCCTGAAAAGCCTGCGTGCTCGGTCTGGCTAGGTTGCGAAATTTTGCTGCCTATGAAAAACGCTTTACTCTAGCCTGCACAATAAAATGTATTCTAAAATTAAAAATTGCATTTCCATTTCATCGTTTAATCATACGAGTGCGAGTTAATGAAAATGCGTGGCATGGTGCCGTCCAAATGTCAGCAAAGGATCCCTCACAAAGCAGGGGGAAGTTTCAATCTAACGGAAGTGCTTAAACGCTCAAACTTTCTAAGAATGTCAAGGCGCAATCTCACCACTAGCCTTCAGCACTACCAAAGCTACGCGGTGTTAGTAAGCCACTTGTTTGCGCAGCAAAACATTACCGTTAATTACCTTACAATTGGCGGAGTTGAGATATTTAAGCCTTTTGGCACGTGGTGCGCTACATTGATTCGTGATATGTTTATTGTACTTCCCAATTATGCCGCATGTATTGTCGTATCAGTAACCGCCGGTAACTGTGGTCACATATCAACATGGCAGCGCCCATGCACTCGCTCTAACTTGCGCTTGCTACTCACCACGGCGCTGGCACCAACGAATAAATGGTGAAGTTAGCCATTGCTTTGTGCCATCTCACGCTGTACGAAGCATCAGGTACGTTTTGTCGTAATTGGCGACATCAACTGTCTGTTTAGCTATGCCTGCTAAGCCGAACGCGCCGAGAATTTGATCAAGGTTCATAGAAATAACGCAATATAGTAATGAAGTCATCACTGTCGGAGCGTCAGAAAATAAGTCTAAGGCAAATACAAGGATCAGTTTGGAACTTACGAACCACACAGTGCACGACGACGAATTCACTAATTACAGCTGGAAAGCGCTAGCTACGATGGGTGCATCTGTGTTATTGTTTTTCTGACGTTCTGTCTGCCCGCTTTACTCGTCCAACGGGTCCGTGCAGACGCCAGGTGGATGCTGAGCAGACGACATGGTGTGGATGAGTACAGCGTGAGCGATTTTGGCCATTCCTCTTGGTTAAGTGGTCCTGTAGCTTCCATAGTGCTGAAGGGAAGTTCTAAGATGGAGAACAGTTGAACCATCTGCCGATATGCTGCAGAACCTACTTTAGACTACGGAGGAAGGAAAGAACCGAGGACAGGGCGTGCACAGCTCATGCGCTTGAAGAAAAATTTGGGGGGACTCTTGAGATTTTATTTACCTTCAAGAGTAAAACGGGATAGCGACATGGGGTCTGTTGTCAATCGCTGGCTTGGCTTCGCTTCTCCGTCGACATCAGAGCCGTACCGCAAGGAAAGGAGAATCTGTGCGCGTAACTGTAGGTAATTGTGGGCAAACACACATTTTTGTTTATCTGGGAGCGCAAGGCTCCCCCTTGTATTTTAAGCCACATAATCATGAGAAGGAGCTATAGCACACACTTTATAGAACTCGCTGATCTTGAGGCAGATCAGCATCGCACCTAGAAAGAAGTGGATCGTGGATTGAAACTAATGCACGATGCTGAGTGGCAGTACATTATTCCACCTTTTACACCAGAACTTTGAAGCCACCAGTGGGTAAACTTTATGCGATTTAGAGTGCACATTCTATTTTTTTTTCTTTATGTATGTCTCTTTCAAACAACAGGCAATGAGCTGATCATAAAACTACGAAATTCGCAAGTAAGCCAAGTATGATATTGTGACCAATAAAATTAGTTCGGCTATTTTCAGGTCGTGTTTCCATCAAATAAAATCTAATTTGTCTGGAATATGAAGCTAGACTCCGGCACGCGGGATATAATGACAAATTACTTTCTTGAGCCTGTCAGAAGGTCTTAATACTGGTTAAGTAAAACCAGCGTTCAACTTCTGGAGGCGAGGGTGTGAAAAATAACGGGAAACTTGAAGTGGTACCGTATTTAGACAATCTATCACAGTACCTCAAACCTGAGTGGGGCAGTACAATTTGAATGTGATTTTTTTTGGGGGGAAAGCTTTACTGAAGAGAATCTTTCCAGTCATCAAACCAAAGATTAGTGGAAATGACAGTAGGTCAACATCTCTCAGCAGCATGTCATAATTTCTGCGGTGTGAAACATCCAGAATTGCTTTCACCATGGCGGTCTGATGTTTATGCCCCATTTCCTTCGCGTGTGCGTACATCTAAATGGCCAAATGATAGGATGCGTGCACTTTCGTCTCAGAGAACATTGTAGCTCACTAAAGGGTGCGAGGCATCTTTCGATGCTCTTTGCGCAATGTGGCGGCCCTTTGGCATTTCCATAATACAGGAACCTTGTTCTAACATGCGGATCAGAGCACGAGGGAGGTGGCGGAAGCTTACCATAAAGAAACCAGCTCATATGCACGTTAGTGCAAAATCTCTTTTCTTACTTCAGGACTATTTTGATTTTCTTGAATACGTGGTTTTATAACAGTCTGTGCGACTGCACAGTTATTCTTGTTACTCTTTTGCATTTTGTGGTTTATTGTATTTTTTCTCGCTAATGATGATAATAATGATTGAATTGAATGTGACAGCTTGTCTTGAAAGCTTCTCTCTCTGTGCCTTCTGGTTTTGCAGAGTTGTTATAAAAATAATATCTGAGGTTTTACGTGCCATATCCGCGATATGATTAATGGGCACGCCGTAGTGGATGGCTTCAGAAATGTAGACCATCTGGTGTCCGTTAATTTGCACTGACATCGCACAGTACACGGACCTCTAGCATTTAGCCTCCATCGAAATGCGACCGCCGAGGCCAGGATCGAAGCCTCGACCATTATGTCAGCACCCAAGCACCGTAACCGCAACAACACCGCGGCGGACATGTGTAGTTGCAAGGAAATTGTGCTTATGCGATCCATTTTATAAAGTTGTGGAAACCCTAAATAACATTCAGAGATCTTCATCGTAGGGGCACCATAGAAAATAATTTTATTTTGCCCGAACTATGTGTCTGTAATGCAACTCTCGTAGACTGAGCCACCACTTTCCTTTTTAGACCACTAAGTTGAATACGGCGATTCATTCGACTCCTCGGTGGTGGTGTCGCCCGAAGTGGTGGTAGTTTTGTTGTTGGTTCGATCAACTGTATCAATTTGTGGAGGCGTCATGGTGTTGGTTGTAGGCGAAGTGCCGGCATTGTTGTTGGTTTCGTAAACTGTATCAATTTGTGGAGGCGTTCGGGTGCTGGTTGTAGGCGATGTGCCGGCATTGTCGTTGGTTTCATAGATTGTATCAATTAGTGGAGGCATCCCGGTGCTGGTTGGCGGCGAAGTGCCGGCATTGTCGCTCGTTTCATCAATTGTAATAACTTCTGGAGGCGTCCCGATGGTGGTTGTAGGCGAAGTGCCGGCATTGTCGCTCGTTTCATCAATTGTATCAACTTCTGGAGGCGTCCCGGTGGTGGTTGTAGGCGAAGTGCCGGCTTTGCTGCTGGTTTCATCAATTGTATCAACTTCTGGAGGCGCCCCGGTGCTAATTGGAGGCGAAGTGCCGGCATTGTTGCTGGTTTCATCAACTGTATCAATTAGTGGAGGCATCCCGGTGCTGGTTGGCGGCGAAGTGCCGGCATTGTCGCTCGTTTCATCAATTGTATCAACTTCTGGAGGCGTCCCGATGGTGGTTGTAGGCGAAGTGCCGGCATTGTCGCTCGTTTCATCAATTGTATCAACTTCTGGAGGCGTCCCGGTGGTGGTTGTAGGCGAAGTGCCGGCTTTGCTGCTGGTTTCATCAATTGTATCAACTTCTGGAGGCGCCCCGGTGCTAATTGGAGGCGAAGTGCCGGCATTGTTGCTGGTTTCATCAACTGTATCAATTAGTGGAGGCATCCCGGTGCTGGTTGGCGGCGAAGTGCCGGCATTGTCGCTCGTTTCATCAATTGTATCAACTTCTGGAGGCGTCCCGATGGTGGTTGTAGGCGAAGTGCCGGCATTGTCGCTCGTTTCATCAATTGTATCAACTTCTGGAGGCATCCCGGTGCTGGTTGGCGGCGAAGTGCCGGCATTGTCGCTCGTTTCATCAATTGTATCAACTTCTGGAGGCGTCCCGATGGTGGTTGTAGGCGAAGTGCCGGCATTGTCGCTGGTTTCATCAATTGTATCAACTTCTGGAGGCGTCCAGGTGCTGGTTGCAGGCGAAGTGGCGATGACACCTACATCAGTAGTAGTTCTTTGGACCGATTTACGTTTTACACATTTTCCCCCACTGCAGTAACGCCTGTTAGAAATAGCTCCGAAGACCTGCATGAAAATAAAATGAAATTACTAAGGCGCTCTTCATTACAACAATTGATAGGAAATGAAAGGCGTCATGCGGCGTATTTATATAGGAACACCGATCGAAAGTGTCACAGTGTGGTAATCATAAACATGGAAACTTGCGTGGCCACAGAGATGTTTAAGAAACTTGATTTCGTGTTTTATGTACCAATGCATCAACCAAGTCAAAACTATTGACGACTAGCGGGATCAAAAATTTGTTATACGGAAATACATCATTTCACAAATACTTGAAGTTTATCACGACATACCAGCGCGCCAAGGCGAGGATATTTGTTTTTGCATGCAGATAATGGCTAAACATCCTCACTGCCGATAAGCCAGTGTAGATTAAGCGTAGGAGACAAAATAAACCTGGAACATGGTTCCTGTTCAACAAACACAACTACCTGGCACATTTTTTGGCGAGTCCTCTCTTACTCTCAATGGCGAGCCCTGTCCCCATTACTCTCATTCACTAGGCTGCCTTCATTTCCTTGTTCAAATCATTTTGATAACGCTTTATTAAGGTTATTTTCTTGCTTGTCTCAAATAACATTTGTCATTATTAATTTTTCGTAGCGCCGTTCTGTTGGTATTATTCACCATGTTATCATGCACAGGAAGCGCCACTTCAGTATGTAACTGCGGGACTTCCATCTCTATATACTTGCACGTATTTGTCCCCTTGTTTGACGTCAATTCAGATTCACGTTTATGGGTCTCTTCAAACACGCACTTTAACTAGACTTTGGAGAGTCGTGGGATGCGCAAGTATTCAAAACAGGGCTAACGTCTGCATGTAGAGAGCCATAGAAGGGGAATCCAGAGCTAACCAAAAGCAGTAAAAGGTCACATTTCTACAGCGAAGCGGGCTATGGCTAGGCGAAACCGTCTGTATGCTGGCAGATGGGTGCGAATAAAGCCCTCCTTCCCCGATCGCAGTGAGCGTTGGAAAAGACGCTACTCCTCCTCATGGCTGCGCCCCGCTAGTCTAGCCCCGACTACACACGACTGCAGCGCTGTCGCTGCAATCAAGTCAAACCTCCTTGGTTAAGCCTGCTAAACAGCAGCGTGCGAAAATACCACCCTCGTACGTGCCATCGCATATTAAGGCGAAAGCCTTTAATGGCTCATACTCCGTCCGCCCCTCCGCGCCTTGGAACGGTGCCAGCTGTGGCCTCTCCCTCTCACACTCTCTCAGCAATGACGTGATGGCACATCGGCGCGCGGCAACGCTCCTTTGTCAAGGGCTCAATGTGGTCGGACGCAGTGTTCGTGCGAGCCAGCGGCGGCCGAAGTTGGCGACGCCAGGTTTACCACGTTACGCTGACGCGAAAACCGAGCAGTCTACACTCCCACGTGTGCGCCACGCTATGTTGCGTAGACGCATGCGCGTTCGAGCACGCTCGGCGTCCCATCGTCACGGAGAGACACAGACTTGGTGCAGTCTGCGTAACGTCACCTGCGTGAAACGCAGCATGTCGCATCTCACGCCGGCTGCCGTTGGGGCGCGCTAATGCTCCCTTGAGAGTGAGACATTCGGTGGCAGTGAGATACGCTGGAACAACCCTTTCAGCACCGATCGGTCCCGGACCGATTTTTGCGGCAGCTGCGGCCAGATTCCCTCACCGCGAACCAATAGGAGCGCAAGTCGAAAATTCAAAAATAATTACACCATCTCCCGGTAAAGGGAACCTTATGTAGATGTGAAGCAGCGGGCGCTAGCGCTTACACTGGCGGCGGTGTTGACGCTGGTGCTCATCGCGGCGTTGCGCAGGAGAGAAACCTGGGGAGGCGCAAAGCACGCAGTGATGGACCGGTGTTTCCTACTGGAACTTGCCAATTGCTGCTAATGGGCAATGAGAGACAGAAGACTCCGATTGGACACAGAGACCCGCAGTACGCTTTTAGTTAACGCGCACGCTGCGAATTTTTATTGTTCAACAACGCACATGAGAAATCTCCCACCGGCACAACTTTGCAGGTCAAGATCAAGTGCCTATATATACGGGGTGGCTAGTGAACGGTTGTGCAGCGCGAGCAGTCGGTTTTTTCAATCTAGAAACTCGCTAGCACACGCTGCCTGCGCCGGCTTTGCGAGGCGAAAGAGGGGGGGGGGGAGCGTAGGAGAGGAGAGAGAGGGGGGGAGGGGACGTGCACGCGCAATGGGGGGTGCAAACACCGCGGGCGGGATGTCTAGATGAGAGAGAGAGGGGGGAGCGTAGGAGAGGAGAGAGAGGGGGAAGGGGACGCGCATGCGCAGTGGGGGCGTGGACGCCGCCGGGACGGATGCCTAGAGGAGAGAGAGGGGACGAGGGTGGCGATGCGGGCTTGTTGTAGCGCCAGTGTGTGTATGTCTCTTCTGTCCGTGTCCTCGTATGCGCTCAACTCATTCTAGAGAGAGAGGGGGGAGCGTAGCAGATGAGGCTTGTGGAGAGGGTTTCCGCATGCGCAGTAAGGGTGTCACGCCGCACATCACCACCACCACCGGATTGAACTCCGCCATAAGCTGCTTCGCATCTAAAACGGTGATGCGCTTGTGATATCGCAGTCGCCGAAGGCAGTAGCAACAGCGAAGCCTTCACTCCTTTCTCTTCGACAAACGCCAAGTGGCTGTCCTCACGAGTAGCTATAAATCTCGACCTACCCTTTCAACTACGCCACGTTGCGGCCTCACCGAACGGATAGCATTATCTCGGCGCAACCAAGCTTCTCGCGTTTTGCAAATCACGACGAGGCAACTAACACTGCTTGCGTCGTTTCTTATTCTGGGAATGCATATTGCTGCTCTTCAGACGTCGCGTGAGAGTTGATCGCCTGCAGGTCCGGCAGTTTGACGACTTTGCTCTTGTTTACGTCGTTCGCCATAACGACAAGCGAACACCTTCGAGAGGAGAGCCAGGAACATCCGGGCTATCTGGCGCTAGCATTTTGGTTAGCGCATTACAAGGAAGATGGCGCTGTATCTCGTTTCGGCTGTGTAGTGTGTGGACGAGTCGGAATTTTGGCGGCGCGACAATTCCGCTAGCTCTGATCGGCGGATTCCCCAGAGTGAATGAGCCATAACGAACGCCTGTCGCGTCGGACTATAGAGTGTGTTCGCGCCTCGCGTCAAGCTATAGGCACCCGTCACTGACCAGAGGGCGCTATGGAGCTCTTGTGGGCCGCCTCAGCATTGACGATACCGACCGCCAGGAATACCAAGAAAATGAAACGCTCGCATACCACATCGACGCGCTCAAGTGTCTCCCTTTTGGCAGCCGTTTCAACAAACGCTTTCTGGGTGCGTCCATAATCACCCGTGACCCCCCTACCTCCACCTGAACAAAGATGCAGCTGTGCCTGGAGGGTTCGATTTTGCTGGGTCTACTCGCTAGGCTACGCAGTGGCGGGCCCGATTTTGCTGCGTCTACTCGCTAGGCTGTGTGTTCTGGCGCTACCGTCGCACCTCGTAAACTGCATTGACGGGTGCCTATAGAGTGCGTTCGGCGAAAGCCGAGCGCACTTTGTAATTTACAAAGTGTCCGTCAATTTTTATGCGTGAGCGAGGCTGCAGCGAAACAATGAACGCAACTGAACGCAAGGCACGTCTAGCCGGCCTCGGCAAAATGTAGTCGCGTGGCTCGAGGCGCGAGCCAGAGAAATACGACACTGTTCTTGTCTCTCGGCCAGCTCGAGGGTTTAATAGGTGTTTTAAATGCGAATGCATTTCTTAGTCGGGCTATGTCAGGCGGCGTTGTCCGCGGCGGCGTCCGCGCGCCGGCAGGTGTTATCTCTCCGCTCTCACTCCTTCTGCCATGGCAACAGCTGCTGGCGCGCGCGCTTATCCTCGCCCCTAGCAACCGGAGCATGTGGTGCGAGAGAGTGTAGGAGAGGGTAGGTGCAGTGCTTCGCTGCTCCTTCTCTCGCCGTTCGCTCTCTCTCCTCCCTGCGCCCCACTCTCCCGTCCGCTCGCGCCTCACTCTCGACCGTTCGCTGGCTGGGCGCCTCTCAAGGCGATGGCAGAAGTTTGTGAAGGCGAATTTACGCCATTAAAATTACTACGGCGTGTACTCTCGGAGCAAGAAATGCATTCGCATTTCCTCACGATTCCCTTCGGGGAGGTGGGGGCATTTTTTTTTTTAGCTGAGCGTCGCTGACGCAGCGCTCCTCACAGATATAGCGGCCGGGGCCAGTGCAGAGAACTGCACAGATTTGCGTTTTTTTTTTAGAAGCGCGACGCACTGCAAACAGAAGCTGACACTATACAGAAATACGTACAGAAAGTGGGCCTTAGCTGTTCGCCCAAAAGATCTGAGCTATTAGTAATCAGAAGCAGGAACAAGAAGGATGGTCCCTACACTGGACTGCCCTACGCGATAGACATCACGGTAAATGGGAGCCTTGTCCCTATTGTTCGCACAATAAGGGTTTTAGGAACGCTCATCCGGCATAACACTCATAATACCGAAGTTTTAAACAAACTACAGGTCACCATGCAATAAACAACCAGACTTCTAAGAAGAGCGGTCTCTAAAAGCACCGCCAGGCCTGCGCGGAGCGCGCAGCACAGCTACAGCGAATGTTGGGAGAGCGGCCTTTTTTCGAGCCTTTTTAAAACATTCTTGGGGCAACTACTACAAGCAGTGGTGTAGCCAGGGGGTGGCACACCGGGCACGTGCCCACCCCCCGAAATTTTTTTCGCCATGGCATACAGAGTGAAAAATGACAATTTCAAGGAGGTGCCCCACCCAAAATCAAGAAGGTGCCCCCCCCCCCCCCCGAAAAACATTTCTGGCTACACCCCTGACTACAAGCGCACTTACATAGTACCCACTACGCCATAAATCATCATAATTTTTGAGTAGTGGGGAAGTGTCTACTATACCATTATTCGTCATTCTTCAGAAAAGTGCGGTACCCGCTACACTCTTGTAACGCATTATGTGCACTGTGGCTGACGACGATGAAGAATTTCGCCTGAGGCTTTTGTAATGGGTTGGAGCATTGAACGCCCCCACTCGTTAAGCAATTAGCAGTGCGTGACGCCTGGTTCTTACTTTACTGTTCTAAAACGCTTTACAACATACGTTAACGCGATTCCTTACCGGATATGAAACCTGCCTAGGGTCAGTTTGCGCGGCATTTCAAGCAGCGGCATAGCTCAGAGCTGGGCTGTCACGCAGAAGAGCCGGGTTCGATTCCCATTCTGTCATAAGGGATTTTTTTTATTTATTTAGTTTTTTTTTACTTATTTCGTGCGATATTGGTTACGGACACCGGCGGCGGCGCACAACTACGGCGCAGGAACGACCCTTGTTGTGATCTCATAACAGCTTTCGCTGTAAAACCAAGGAATGAAGGAACCAGATTTATGCAAATTAATATATGCGTTTGTAATCAGTCGAGTCGCCTACTCGTTCTCCTACTACCACCTAAGAAAGGGTGATGTGGAAAAGCTAAACTCCCTCATTAGACAAATATATAAGCGTGCTCTGGGACTTCCCAGGTACTCAAGCGGAGAAATACTACTGCATTTGGGCATCCACAACAGAGTGGAGGAATTAATCGAAGGACACCTAACGGCCCAAGAAGAAAGACTTTCACGCACCAAAGTAGGCTCGCAAATACTCAGCCGCCACGGCCGAAGCAAAAGTTACACACTCAACAAGAGGGTTTTCTTACGACCGGCCACTGGTGCACACCTTACGATTAAACCCTTGTCCAAAAAAATTGAAGGACACTTTGTACATTCCAAAGTGTGTTCGGCGAAAGCGTGTGGCCATTCCACTGATTATGCCATGTCTTTTTTTTCTTTTACACTCTCAGTGGGATAACACACAAACCGAATGGGTGCGTGTTTTCTTCCTTAATTTTTTACCGCGAATCGCAGCGAGACGCGAGACTCATCTTCCTCCGTTCGCATACGTTAGTAGACACTTTTAGTTTAGCGTACGTAACGAGCCTACGTACGCAGCATGGCTACGGGAGAGAAGTGCGCATGCGCAGTACGTAACGTATCTATTCCACAGATGCGTGCGTACGCCCGAAAAAAAATCCGGGGCACGCAAACGTAACGAGACGTAGCGCTAGCTACGTGACACTCTCGCGAGATCTCGAATGAAAGAGCAGCCAGATTGCAAGATGGCACAGAACGTAAAAACGTGGATCCAATGATCCAGCTTTAATTGGATGCCAGTGGCCGTTATAACGGCCGCTACCGCAAGATGGCGCTAAGAAGCACTCGAAAGCTGTTTCATTTCACATATGATACGTCTAGTTGGACCAAACGCATCCCGGTAAGGTCGATACGGTAAACTAAAAGTGTTGCTGAGCGCTTCGCTTGCAGCATACGCATCGTATCGTGCCGCGTACGTAGGCTTGTCGCGTACGCCCAACTAAAAGTGTCTAGTATTTTCTCGCGCTTTGCGCATCGTGCAAACGCCATCCGCGTTCCAGCTCTTAAATTGACGGACCCTTTGTAAATTGGAAAGTGTATTCCGTGAACGCCTGGGTCCATTGAGACGGCGTCGGTCAGAATGATTGCAAACTCTGGGCACAGCGACGCTACGCAAGCAAAGCGCGAGCGCTATAGAGTCCGACGCGATCGGCGTCCGTCTGCGCATCCCGGCGGCCACCTGGCTCCCTGCCAGAGCTCGGATGGACGGACGGACGGACGGACATGGACCGATGGACGGACGGATGGATGGACGGATGGACGGACGAAAAGACAGACAGACACACAGACAGACGGACGCACAGACGGACGGACACCGGACGGACGTGAGCATGAGGCATTAAAGGCTTTCGCCTTGAAGATTACACCATCTCCCGCTAAAGGGAACCATGTGTAGATGCGCAGCAGCGGGCGCTAACGCTTACACTGGCGGCGGCGTTGACGCTGGCGCTCATCGCTGCGTTGCACAGGAGAGAAACCTGGGGGGGCGCAAAGCACGCAGTGATGGACCGGTGTTTCCTACTGGAACATCCCAATCGCTGGTAATGGGCAGTGAGAGACAGAAGACTGACTCGGACTGGACACAGAGACCCGCAGTCTGCTTTTAGTTAACGCGCACGCTGCGAATTTTTAATCGTTCGACACCGCACAGGAGAAATCTCCCACCGGCACTACCTTGCAGGTCAAGATCCAGTGCCATATATACGGGGTGGCCAGTGAATGGTTGTGCAGCGCGAGCAGTCGGCTTTTTCAACCAAGAAACTCGCTAGCAGACGCTGCCTGCGTCGGCGTCGCGAGGCGAGAGAGGGGGGAGCGTAGGAGAGGGGAAGACGCGCATGCGCAGTGGGGGTATGGACGGACGGACGGACGGACACCGGACGGACGTGAGCATGAGATATTAAAGGCTTTCGCCTTAATATGCTGGCAGGAATACATGACGAAAAAAGAAAGGCAAGGGCAAAAAAACTCGCACCAACATTTCAGGATCGCCAAAACCTAGTCTATGCTGACGCAGCTCGACAGGCGGAGACCGTTACACCATATGCGCGGTGACCGGCCACGGGGAACCTATTACTGCAGCCACTGTAAAAACAGCCTCAGGTTTGGAGGCCGAAGAAGCTGCCATCGCGCTTTCCACATCAGTCCACACTACTAATTACATCTTGAGTGACTCTAAAAGGGCGCTCACGAACTTTATGATAGGCTGTGTTGGGTCGATCGCGGCGAACATCCTTAAAAAGTAACAAACACGGCAATAAGATAGAACTTTATGGGTGACGGCGAATCCGGGGAATGAGGCGGCCCACCGCGTAGGCTGAGGTTTAATCAACCGGGAGGTGGACCTCTCAACCTTGAACTTCCTGCAGGAAGGAATCGCCACATATAATGAAATTACAGCATATTATCCACAGAACCGCAAAACATACGCGGCCCTGCATGCAGACCTCAGAAAAGAACAGTACGATCAGGGGCAAATTCAAACTGATTTTTTTCCTAGGCCCCATCGGCTGTCTAATATTTACCCGGAAGCAATTCTGCAACACTGCCGAGATTGCGGCTGCCGCCTGAAGGCTACCAAACATCACATTCTTGGGGATACGAGGGGAGCCCACCTCCATAAGTAATAATGCCAGCTTCCTCCCTCGAGGCGTGGGAGTCACTCCTGTCGTTAACTGACCACCGTAAGGATGCGCAGTAAGGATGGTCGGGCCACACATTACCACCACCGGTTTGAACTCCGCCATAAGCTGCTTCGCATCTAGAAGTGTAAAATCGAATACGACATACACACTAGCTAGCTTTGAAACACGAATTTCGAAGGCTATTCTTCTGTTCGCGGCAGCCGAAAGTTCTTTATGCGTATCGGTTGCGACATTCGTACGGCTAATATTACGCTCAAGCCAGGCCAAGCTGAGTGAAAAGTCAACATGGCCGCTCTCTCCCGTGGTCGCTCAGACGGCTCGGAGCGCACTTCGCGACGTATGTTAATGGGAACGGTTCCGCAGTTGCGAAGTAATAACAGGGTTCCCCGTACATTAGGTCCTATAGAGGCTATTCCGGGGCCGGCGGACAGCGACGTAACAAGGAAAACGTAGGTTTGAGGAAGGTAACTGTGGGATTCTACATATTGTACTAAAATGCATAACGCACAGTAACATTCAATTTTAGCACACTCATGCTGTCATACTGAAGTCACTTTTATTTTCGCTGAAGGACCGCTTATTGCAGTACATTTCTGAAAAATTACGGAAAACGCGTTAACAGTATGGTTTTTTTTTGCAACAGCGGAAGAAAATGCGGAACGAAATTTTTGTTAAGGTAAGCAATTAATGCTTAATTTTCAATTACTTCAATTTTGAAGTGTTCCCACCATACTTATTGGCATTACTAAAGTCGTTTAACATGAAAAAAATCGGGTTTTTTTTCACAAGTGTTGCTTCTTTTGGCTACTTTTACTGGCCGCGGCTTAAGATGGCTACTCTCTCGTTTCGACCTGGCAACGCTGTCGATAATTAGATAAGTACCTCTCTGGCTAGAAATATTAATACGAATATTTTACTAAACCTCAATGTCGATCAGCAATGTCGTCGCTGCTCTCGTCTTCTGGGAACATATATGTGATAGATTTCAACGCCTTTCCTTTTTTCTTGAAGCTTTCTTTGTGACGTCCTGCTCATATCACACATGTCCACTGCCCTATTTCCTATTTAATCATATTCTGCTTCTTGCGGTATAACAAACAGCAAGCTTAAGGTAAACGTAGTACTCACCCCGCAACTAATTCCATCAGGCTCGGCCTGATAGCGTAGTGGCCACCCCCGACACAAATATCTGCACCTCACCCTGTAGGACTTCTGCCGCTGGCGCTGTGCACGCAGAGAAATATAAGATGGATATGCTTAAATACTTACGAACACACACATACACACACACGTATATATATATATATATATATATATATATATATATATATATATATATATATATATATATATATATATATATATATATATATATATATATAGGAAAGAATTGTAAACTTAAGAGCTCGTTTTGCTTTGTTAAACACAGTATTAATGAGAAGTAACAGACAAAGATGCCAAGGAAAGTATAGGGGAAGCTATTAGAAGTAATTGTAATGTAAATGCGAAGAAAGGAAAGTGGACGAAAAGATAACTTGCCACCGGCAGGATCCGAATCACGAGTCACTAGCTGTCACGTAGCACAACACATCTGTTTCGTTAATTACACGTGACGTATATTAACGAGTACTAGTATAATCGTTGCCGTCAAAAAGCTTTACCGGCAGTCATTCAGAGCTGTTCATGACATCGCTGCGGCCCTGCGACAATAAATGAAAATTTTCCCGCCAGCTTTCTTTCGTTGCACAATAAATTTCCATGTTTTCTGGTGATAAGAATTTCGTATGATGCGAATATTTGTGGTGACCGAATATTTGTGGTGAATAAACACATCTTGTTTGATTCAGTACTTGGAGTTCTTTTTTAGCGGTAACTTCCATTCTACTTGATTGTGTATTATCATTCTCAGCACACTATTAGAATAGATTCGGAGAAATTAATTCTGAAATGCCGATTAAACATATCCTTTGATAACAATGTTTAAGCGCATTTTACTAAATTTTTATAGCATTAAATAAAATTAGTCACAATTGAAAATGTAAATATTGAAATCATCGAATATTTCATTTCTCGTTCAGTCAGGTGATTTGTTACTGTAGTTTAGTTAGATTAATTAGTTGATAAACTAAATCTGTGCGGCTCACCCATCTTTTTGATTCAAACAGGAAATTATAGCATTAATGCGTTTCCAGCGTTGACATTTACATGAATCGCTTCACATAAGCGTAGTACTCGTCCATGTTCAGAAATAATTTCGCCCTCACCCGAGGTAGTGCAAATGCTCGGGCGCACATTGCCTTCTTCCAGGTCTCCATCTTCTTCACCTGAATGAAAAACAGAAACCTTTAAGTTGTGAGAGTAGCACCTTAGTATGTTCGGCATATAGGTACTTTGGTGCTTGACAACATGGCTCGAGGCTAAGAAAATTTATACTGTCTGGGCTGCAAGGCACAGAGTTCTCGTAGGCACCATTGCGGGAAAAACGATCTCTGACGGCATGTTCAAATCTTCATCCAAACATAGGGTAAATATTTCGTTTTGCCTTCTTTAAATTTATAATATTTAGAAAGCAAGTAGTGGTTACATCTTAAAGTCAACTTCTCGCTTAACAATACTAACTATCGTGGATGTGTATGCAACAGAATGTAAATCTATATGTTGTTAGCAAAACCAATAAAAAAAAACAGTTCCACAACTAATATTGGAGGGTCAAAAGGAATAATAAAAGTACTGCAATAAGGTAACCCATCACGTGATTGTACCCTAAAATGGCACCCTAATATCTTCAAGTAGTATTAATCGCAGACTGAAATAATGTTCTGATTTCCAAAAAAAAAAAAGAGCATATCCACGGAGTGAATGATGATGAGTGGGCGAAGCTGCGGAGGTTCATCGGTAAACCGTGAATCTTCCGTGAATCCTTCCCGGTGCATCATCACCGACGTGAGATCGGGCGCGTTTATACTAAAGGGTCGATGAGAGTTATGGTGACTGAAGCAATCATGGTTACACCGTGAAATCTTCAGTGGTTTCGCCCAGCAGTAATCAAAGCGATAGTGTGTGTGAAGTTTTATTCAAACTTCAACGACCGGTCGTCGTCCATGGTCCGCCAAGCAGCACGATCCGGCAAGCGCACTCGTACGGCGGCCCGCGCAATCGGAGAGCAGCTGCACCGCCAACGCCATCTAGCGTACCTTCACCCAACCGCCATATTGTACGCATGTCTATAGGAAAGCGGCCTCTCGTAAACGAGACGAGAACTGGAGATGACGACACCATATCCACGGGGTGAATGATGATGAGTGGGCGAAGATTCGGAGGTGCGTCGGTAAACCGGTAATCTTCCGCGAATTCTGCGCAGTACATCATCAACGACGTGAGATCGGGCGCATTTATACTAAAGGGTCGATGAGAGTCATGACGATCGCAGCTCACTTTAATTTCACATGTACGTTGTGAATTTTTTTTATTGTTTAATCATGCACAGGAGACATCTCAAACCGGCACTACCTTTGGAGGTCGAAATCCAGTGCCTACTGGGCTACTCAGAATGCATGGACAACCATGGACCGCCGAGGTGATGCCATAAGGAGCTTCGCCCCTAAATATATTCATAATATACAAGTACCGCCATCTAGCGGACATTCCAAGAACTAAACGAGAGGTGGCTACCTACAACTACATACATCGAGGACGCACGACCGACGGCTTAAGGAGCTTCGCCCCTAAAAAAAATCAAGTGAGACTCTCGTGACTACGGGAGGCTAGGTTATCATGGTTCACAGCAGTCATTCAGTGTATGCGAAACACGCCCATTCGACAAAAGGAGAATTTCACACTTATTCAAATACAGCAACGGTGCGTGTAAATACCTTCGACCTATGTTTCAATATTCTTCGCTAGCGGTTGAGCGAATAATATAAACACGGGGCGGCATTAGCGGCAACAAGCCGGAAGACGCATTCTCGACATAGGTATAAGCAGGTAATGTTAGATTGTCTACTAGGATAATGGTAAGATTGACTAATATAGGAAATAGGGAATGCCTGGGAATGACGAATATACGGAAAAGGTGGCGACTAAGTGCCATTACGCTGAAGAAGTACAAAGTAAACGGGGATTTTAGATGCGAAGCAGCTCATGGCGGAGTTCAATCCGGTGGTGGGGGGTGTGTGGCGTGACCACCCTTACTGCGCATGCGCCACAAGCCCTCTCCACAAACCTCCTCTCCACACACCAGGTAACATCTGTGGCTGCGCCATAGCCAACCTCCCTCTTCCCACATCTCCCCCCCCCCTCCTTTAGATAAAAGGCTCGCGTTAGGTCGAACACACGCTCAGTCACTGCGCCGGCTGCGCCAGTGTCATGAGTTCCAACGTCAACGTCGGCGCCAGTTGCAGTAATACCTTAACGCCTGCCGATATCGCGGAACAGCGGGTGGAGCAGCGGAAGGCTCCACGCGCCGAAGCGCAACGTAAACGTCGGCAAGCGGACCCCGAGCTCCAGGGCTAGGGAAGCCCAGCGCAAACGGCAACGTCGGCGGGAAACTGCTACGGATGAAACGCGGGCTCGACATGCCGAAACGCAAAGGCAGCGTCGGCAAGCAAACCCCGCTTCACATCTCCTAATGGTCCCCTTTAGCGGGAGATGGTGTAACTTTTACGCTTCACTCCTTGCTAAATGCATACCCGTTAAAAATAGCCAGTTATTTTCAAGCAGAATGACCGCAGCACAAATCTAAGCGCATTCAAAAAAGCATATGCTCCTAAGTATTACATGAAGATAAACCACCGGCTCGCAAATGTAGTCACGTTGGTGCCCTGACAAAGAGAAATTGGTCTGATGCAACGCAACATCTCAGCTATATCGGCATTAAGAAGTGTTTGCATGTAGATGTTATTAGATCTAGGTGCATATTGTTATCGTAAGTTATTGGATACGTCAGATATGAAACTGAGAAGGTGAAATTGGAATGCCCAGTTCTTATATTTCCCACAGCTTAGCTGTATTTGCAGGGAACAAATTTCAGGTAGAATGAGTGACTAAATTTATCCGCGTAACTTGCAACTTTGGCAACATACGTTTCGTATCTCTATTTAGAAAGTCCTCTCAACACATTGGAACTAGTATGTGAAATTGTGATTTCTCTCCAGCACCACTGTGCGGACTGAAGTGGGCTATGTATTTGCGGAATCCGCAACTCAAACTCATATATTTGTCAAATTATGGTGTTATATGCTCGGCAACAAGATTCTTGGAGAGAACCGAGTACCGTCCGGTAACAAAGCTATCGCAGAATCATGCGTGGGACAAGCGATAGTTGCATGGTGTGCGGATATATTGGACAACGTTTAAACATACCTGTTGTGGACGCAACAAGGCAAGTCAAGGCTGTGACAAGAAGGGTGAGCGCTACCTGAAACCTCATTGCTGGCACTGCTTCTACTGTGTATTCACTGAAGTTCATGTGCTTTCCGTCACCTCTTTATACTTCAACACATCCTTGTCCATGGCCGGGTGCTACTGCTGCACGTATAGCGACAGCTAGCTTATTCTGAAATAGCCACAGGTGCGCACAAGTGGGGATTGGAGCCTTGCACAACCCTATCTTGACTAATGGTTCAGCGTGGTGACGCAAACGGATATTTCACCTAGTTTGCAGGTTCACCTCACCGTCCGCCGCGTCGTTGCAAAATCCTGCGTTCGCAGCATAGAGCTTTACTAACCAAACGTATATGCACTTGTTCGAGAACATGTCATTCATATGACACTGCGACACCAGTCGCACAGTCGTAAAACGTATTCCTGCCCCGCCCATTTGCATATTTCAGAGTACAAAGGCGGATGCGTGGTTAGCGGTATGAGACTTGTCTCTAGATACTATTCAGAAAAGCAGAGTGCGTAGCTGTACAAACCAGGAAGCCAAAGACAGCCGTTTCATATCCGACGCTCAATCTCCTCTGCAGTGTGGCCTGTGCGACGTTCTGTCGTGAACGGCGCACGTGCATGAACACTACCGCAACTGCGGAAAAGCGGAAGGCGTAGTTCCGTCTTGATGCACGCGGTACTCTCAGCGGAAAGGGCAGTAGGATTTGTGATAGAAACGGTGATAACTTTTTTTTTGACCGTGAAGCTATCCTATGACTGGGCATGACGACAAATGAGTGTCCGCATCATATGTCACGCTCCGGTTTCCAGATACACCAATCAGATGGCGTAACTGCATCGATCGCGGATGAAGTAGAAGCCTTAGAGTGAAACCGGGAAGGGCTGCTCTAGCATGAATAGGGCCTTAAGTCACTGCAGCAGGGTAGCCAACCGGAAGTCTTTTAGTTACCCTCCCGGCCTTCTCATTTTGTGTTTGCTTCCCTCCTATGCCACTGTCATGGACGAAAGCAGAGCAAATTTACAGCGAATGTTACAAGATCACAACAGGGGCCGATTGTGGCGCCTGTAGTTGTCCGCCGAAGCCGCCGCAGCCGCCGCCGGTGTCCACGATCACTATGGCGCGAAAGAAAAAAAACAAAAAACAAATAAATAAAAAATACCGACGACAGAATGGGATTCGAGCCAGGGCCCTCTGCGTGACAGCCGAGTATTCTACCACTGAGCTACGCTGTTCTTTTGTTTTTCTCTTGCATGGTATTTATTACAGGTGCGCGTAATACACATCCGAGCGAAAAAAATACTCAAGGGTGCCCAATAAGCGTACATCAGGCTTTGCACAGAACGAAGTTTGAAATAGCAATGTTTCATATAGCAATGCCTTCTAAAAGAGAATAAGAGCAGTGCATTTCATGAACAATATCCACTGTTCATGAAGAGCTACGCTAGTGCTTGAAACTACGTTGCAAATTGACCCTATGCGGGCTTCATGTCGGGTAAGGAATCGCGTTCACATGTATAATAAAGCGTTTTAGAACAGTAAACTAACAACCAGGCGTCACGCGACCGAATTGAGTAACGAGTGGGTCGTTGAATGCTCAAACCCATTACAAAAGCCTCAGCATAATTCATCGTCGTCAGCCACAGTATCGACAAAGTGCACACAATGCTTTACAAGTGTGTCGCGGGTACCACGCTTCTCCGAATAAAGACGAATATTAGCATAGTGGAGGCTTTCCCTACTACAAAAAAGTTATGCAAGTGTGCTTGTAGTAGATGCCCAAAGAGTGTTTAAAAAAAGTACTACTACCATGCAAGTGTGCTTGTAGTAGATGCCCAAAGAGTGTTTAAAAAAAGTCTCTAGAAATGCCACTTTTCCAGCTTTCGCTGTGTCTGTGCTGTGCGTTCCGCGCAGGCCTGGCAGTCTTTTTCGTTAATTGATCTGTAGAGCTGCTCTTGTGACCAAATTTTGCTTGAAAATAGCAGTACGACCGCGCGTGGCAAATAGCATCAAGCCCAAATAAGATCAATGACTGGACAGCGCTATGGAACATGAATAGGAAAAAACTTCCCCATCTCCCGCTAAAGGGAACCATGTTTGGATGTGAAGCAGCGTTAGCTTGAGCTGGAGAAACGTCGCCGCTCTCGTTTCGCGGCAGCGGCTCGGGCGCTCATCGCGGCGCTGCACAGGAGAGTACAAGGCGCGCGCGCTACGTAATTTTCATACCGCGGAACTACCGTGGCGCCCCCCAGCGGAGTATGCAGCTGTCGCACCACCTGTCGAGCGCGCCGCTCCGTAGAGTAGAGGATTCCTAGAGGAGAGAACGGGGGGCACCGTATGGGAGGAGAGAGAGGAGGAGGGGAAGCGCGTGCGCTGTGGTGGTGCAGGACGTGGGCGCCGCTCCGTAGAGTAGACGGTTACTAGAGGAGAGAAAGGGGGGGAACGTGGGAGAGGAGAGAGCACCTGTCGTGCAAGCCGCTCCCGATAGAGTAGAGGATTCATAGAGGAGAACTGGGGTGACCGTAGGAGAGGGGGGGGGGGACGCGCATGCGCTGTGGGGGTGTGGGACGCGGGCGCCGCTCCGTACAGTAGAGGATTTCTAGAGGAGAGAAAGGGGTGAGAGTAGGAGAGGAGAGAGAGGGGGAGGGGACGCGCATGCCTTCTGGCGGTGTGGGACGCGGGAAGGAGGGAAGGACAAAGCCCCCCGCCAGCACGATCAAGAATTGGAGTCAACGGGACGCGGGCGCCGCTACGTAGAGTAGAGCATTCCTAGAGGAGAGAAAGGAGGGGAGCGTAGGAGATGAGAGGGGGTGCGGGACGCGGGAAGGAGGGACGGACAAAGCCTCTGCAAGCACATGCAAGCAAGATGAAGGAACGGAGTAAACGTGGGCGACAGACACCACCTGCCTAGCCATTGCTAAGCAGCCTCTCTGTGCTCTCGGCCATGACTCTGGTGAGCGTGGTGGTGGTTGACGGCCTTATTGTACTACAGTGTTCTGGTTCGCATAGTGGGTGCTTCCCTACTTCGTGCAAGTGGCCGGACGCGGGACGCGGGAGGGAGGGACGGACGGACATAGCCCCGAGCAAAAGATGCTTCGCATTTAAAAATGACGCTTATCTACGAATGGCTATCACTCCCACCATGCAACAGCGCCTCCCTGCGACCACCCCCCAACGACTTCCTATTGCCTTCGCCTCTCAACCTCCGGGCTCTCCTCAGCCTGCTGGAATTTCTGTAGGCAACTGGAATCACTGCCAACCGTTAGGCGCCCGCAGCTTGCTGGACACTGACTTACCCGTCGACCTCCCCAATGAATGGACGAGACCCTGGCTGCTTATCCTTCTATCTTTCTTCTATCTTTCTTTCTTCGACTTTCCCTTTATTTCCCACTTCCCTTTCCCCTGACGCTGCGCCGTGCTCGCTATTGGGCTGCAGAATTAAGCGTCATTTCTACAATAAAGGCTACTACTACTACTACATATGCTTGTGCAGGGTTCTCTATGAGGGGGGACAAGTATTTTGGAACGCCCTTCCCCCCCTTTTTGGCGAGTCCGAAAAAAAAAACTTTACCATGTACGGAACAATGAGAATGATGTAATGGCGTGCTCCTACCTTCCTTTTTTTTTTTTCGAAATAATGATTCAACAAAATATTCTGGTTATACAGAACGAGAAATTGTTTTCTGTTCTATCAATTAAATATTTCCTTTTCTAAGCTACCCGATTGTTGGCCAATCCCCCCAGGGTGGGTGTGAGCCAGAGATTTAGAATCCACGTCTACATCTACATCTTCTAACAACAACCTGCCATAGGCCCCGCGTTTCCAGGCGTAAACTGTTCTCTGAATTCACCATCAAGGGACGTCGGCCACCATTATTTTCAATAAGCATGCGTAGCCGCAGCCATGCGCATTAAAAAAAGAAATGGTGCGGGTGCTCGTCTGCTAACTCGAAATTCGCGGCATGGGAATCCCGGCCGCAGCAGCCGCATATTCGGTTAAGGTGAAAACGCTTGAAGCCCGTGTACTTAGGAGCACATTAGGTGCACCTAATTTATATGCACGTTAAGGAACTGCAGGTGGTCAAAATTTCCGGAATCCTCCACTACGGCGTCTCTCATTATCATATGGTGGTTTTGGGACGTTAAACCACAATAATTAATATATATTAATATAAAAAATGCCGCAAAAGGTCCTACTGATTGGGGGGGTGAGGGGGGGGTGAAATTCGCAGCCTTCTTCAGATGATTAGTGAAAGCGCCCCCCCTCGTGGACACGCCTATGCGCACAGAGTTGAATATTCTGCCGGCAGTCCTAACTCTCACGCGGACCAAAGAGTACTACCGTTTTTTTTTCTTTCTATTCTTAACTCATTCATTCACAAAACTTTATTAGAGTTTTGAAGCCCGGTCTTTTCAGATCGAGGCGGGCCGCGTCCACGTTGTTATCGTCACTGTATAAAAAATTTGTGTGTGGCACCCACACGTACACCAGCGAGGAGAGTAGAAAGTTTAACCCTTTCCCTACGGAAGATGAGCTGTGCACGTCCACCACGAAACAACCATTCGGGGCCGCCACAGTTAAGCTAACCTAATTCATTTTGCTCTGTTACCTTTGGATTCAACAGATAGCACAGTAAAGCATGTATTTTGGTCGAGAAAGCCGTTCATTGAGTTAAACGGAATTTGAATATGGCTCCCTACTCTGTGGACGAGCGGTGCACGCGTGCCTGATCAGGTCCGTTCAGGAAAAGAATTTATTTATTTATTTATTTATTTATTTATTTACCTATTTATTTATTTATTCATACTGTTAGCCAAAGGCCGACGCAGGTCGGAGTAATTAAATAGACTTCACACGTCCTTGAGGACACAAGCACTATACAATGAAATCAGGAAAGACAACACATCTGACTGTTTTAAACAAACCTGCACCATGCCCTTGTTTGCCAAAATTTTGTGAGATGAAGAATTTCAGCTGTGCTGTCTTTGTGCGAGCGACTACACGTAGCAGCGTAATTATCGGATTCGGACCACGACCACGTCTAGACGTATCGGCCGTGGACGCCCTTAGATGTCAGTTAACCCCCCACCGGAGTGTCCATGGTTTGTTTTCTCGGACAGACGTCCCTGCGCAGCAACTATTAAATTTTATAGAGACATTTTCAGCACCGAGGACTGCGCAAATTAGGGCACGCTTTCCGTGCTGGAGTGCAGTGAAGCCCATCCTCGGCAATTTTCAAAAAAAATAAAAACCATGTTTTTTTTTTTGCGTGTAACTTGCGAATAAAGTGCGTTTGAATAATGTTTATAAATGCTTCGAGACACGTAAAATTATTCTAAAAAGACAAGGCAAGCAAACACGGACCCAAGAAACAAGTCACGACACCACAAACGCTGGCTTACAACTGAAGAGATGCCCATGCAATAGTCGAATTAAACAGGCAAATAAAAAAAATGCATCTTTGTGTCATTCTCTGCCATAAACTCGGTTGGGAAAGGGTTCGCAGCGGTATGTCGCGCAAAGCTATAGAAAGCACACTGCCGCACTCTGCATGACCTACTCGCCTTATCGTCGCGAGTAAACCGTGGCACGCCATCAGCTGCCGTTTTGTATCAACTCAGGCAGAGCGGAAGTGACCCCAGTCAGTGGAACCGCGGTGACCTTCCCACTTTGTTTGCGACAGCGGCCACTGCGAACCGCCCCCCTTCGGGCTCAAGGCTATAGTTGCGACGCGCTTGCGTGTTCTTGCCCATATTCCTGACAATAGTGCGTATGAACAGCACCCGACAAAGGGCAAAAAAAAATCATATTGTTGACGCCATCATCCAAAAGGTAACAGATGCGGTAGAGCAGACCAGATTTCGACAAGAAGGACCACCTGTTTAATTATAATATCCGGGGTTTTACGTCCCAAAGCTACCATAAGATTATCAGAGACGCCGTAGTGGAGGGCTCCGGAAATGTCGACCACATCGGGTTCTCTAACGTGCGCCGAAATCTGAGCACACGGGCCTCTAGCATTTTCGCCTCCATCGAAAATGCGCCCGCCGTGGCAGGGATTCCAACCCACGACCTTCGGGTCAGCAAACGACCAGCTGTTCTCACTCGCTATAATAGTGCTTCTCTGGCAAATAAGTGGTTTTAATCTCTCCGACTGCATTCCGCTAATCGTGTAAATGCAATTCTGTCCATCCCAAGAAGCAGCAATTGACGCATATCTGATTACCGAACACATTACGCTCGGTTGGAACACCAACCCCTTTCAGTTTTCTCCCAGCTAAAATTTATGGAACAGCTGTGCATCGATTAAAGAGAACTAACAGACATTAGAGAGAGATATGATGCGGAAAGGCAGGGAGGTTAACCGGAGAACAAATATCTGGTTGGCTACGCTGCACTGGGGAAGGGGTAAGGGGAGACAGAAAAGTAAGGAAAGAAAGGAATCAGAGAGGGAGGGAGGGAAGTAGAAACACACACTCAAACACACCGAAGTGTCACAATCGTTCAAAGAGGAGGGTTGCTCGTAGGAACTTTAACAGCGCCTTCGTCGCTTTCCGGCGTGAAGCTCGATCTGACCGGCGTTCCAAGATTGATTTCTCAGAAAGCGGCTGGTCGTCGAATCGCGCAAACACTCCTGCGAGGGACTGTCTCTGAGAGCTGTGCTGAGGGCACTGACATAAAACATGTTCAATGGTTTCATCAGTGCCGCATGTTCACATGCAGCACTGTCTGCCCATCCGATGCGGCAAGCAAACGCTTTCGTAAAAGGCACCCCAAGCCACATGCGGCCGAGAACGGTCGTCTCATGTCGGGGTACGCCAGATCGAATAGTAAGTAGTGGACACAGATCCAGGCTGTGAAGACGAGTGTCAAGAAAACCGGGCGTGGTCCACATAGACCTTGCGACATCATGCGCGAGCGTAACAATATTATTATTTACTGCTTCGTCACTTCTTGATATTGGTATAGGTTCCATCTTGGCATTTTAGGGAACGTTCTTAGCTGCGTCGTCGGCATCTCGTTGCCAGTGATGCCGCAGTGACCTGGTAAACACTCAAAATTTACGTCCTGCCCTTTGTCTATTAGTTGATGGTACACTTGTCGTATATCCAGCGCCAATTGGTCTTGAGGCCCACAACGTAGAGCAGATCGAAGACATTGTAGAACTGGTGTCGAATCAGTAAAAATGGTGCCATTTTAGTGGTACTTCTCGATCAATGCGAAGTGCACTGCGGAGAGTCACGAGCTCCACGGCTGTCGACGTCGTCTTATGTGACGTTCGAAACTGGATGTTTTCTGCTTTTGCTGGGAAGATCACAGTCCCTGCGGACCCACCAACACTTGTCGAGCCATCTATGTAACGTTTAGCGTGTGGTGTTTGTATTATTCGTGCAGCATGAGTAGCGTCAACTGCTTCAAAGCTGGCGACGACAGCTCCGCCTTCCCGCGAATCCCTGGTTCTGTCAAGCGTAGTTTTGGTCGGTCCAAACACCAAGGGGGTGTCAGGACGCGTCCCGGAAGGCGTGTGGTCAGTGGAAGGAACTCACGATGAGTCAGTATACTCTTACAGAAGGAGGTACTCGGTCGGTCTTTTGGAACCGAAGCGAGGTGTTCGGCAGGGGCGCGAGCAAAGAGGCCTAATAGCACTCTTAGCGCCTCCAGAGTAATGTGCATTGTGGCCGGATGATCATGAGCGATTGCGATGGTCTCCACTGTTGATGTACAGCGTGGCAATCCAAGTACACTCTCTTAGTGCCTGGCCCTGCACGTTTTCGATTGTGCGTACATTGGTTTTGCAAGCGTTCGTCAAAACAGGCAAGCTGTACCGCAGGCACCCCAGAAACAGTGTCCTGTATAACTGCAACATCGCGTGCGCTGACGTGCCCAGGATTTTCCACCGAGGGATTTGAAAAGTTGTGCTATGGCTGTTAGGCGCTTCTTTAGAGTGGCCACATGGGGACTCTAGCAGAGATTTCGATCGATGGTGACCCCAAGAAACTATGGGTCCTCGCGTAGCAGGCATTTTCTGCAATTGATACTGATGGGATACGACGTCATTGCCTTCCGCGTGAACGGAACCAGCGCCGATTTCTCTGGAAACATTGCCAGGCTTTGTTCTCTAAAGTACCAACGATACAGAATTCGCTGCTTTCCGGAGCCCCGCACCTACCTTTGGACGTATTACTCCTGGCGTCCAAACACAAACATCACCTGCATAGATAGATATCTGCACGGCATCTGGTATGTGTTCCACGAGACCGATGAAAACAAAGCTGAAGAGTGTGGGGCTCAATACACCCCTTGAGGAACACCACGGTGTGTGTAATGCTTAGAAGTCGGCCCATCATCAGTTTGCACGAGCAATTATATGTAGGTAGCAAAATAGCCAGCGGTACACTCGCCCACCCAAACCAACCGGACTCGAGTGCGTCGAGTACGGCTTCGTGAGAAACATTGTCATCAGCTCCTTTGATATTCCAAAAATAATGAGACAGATAGCCGTCTGCTCATTTTGTGGTGTTGTACGTATGTCACCGCGTCAATGGCATCGTCAATGGAGCTACGAAGACGACGCAATATGCTGTTCCTACAATGCTATTTACTCTATTGCATTCTAGCAACTACTCGAATCTGGCGAAGATCATTCACTCCGTCAGATTCCCTACGCAACTAGGCAGCGCTATTGGGTGTTATGACGTGAGCTCAAGGGGTGATTTTCCAGGCTTGAGAAGTGGAACCAAATGGCTTGTTTTCCATTCTCTGGGGACTGTTCCATATCTCCAAGACTCGTTGAACACGTCTAGAAATGCGCTTCGTGCAAGATCACCAAAATTGAATAATGGGCGTTATGATATGGCATCCGGCCCAGGCGACGACGATCGATTACATGAAGAAAGAGCCGCGTCCAGCTCTTCCATAGAAAAAGGGAGGTCCATGCACGACTCGAGTGAATATGGCGTGTTAGCAGCAGTAAGGGCTCGCGTGCCCATTGATGGGCCTGCAATCTTCATACAAAATCCTTCCGCTACCTCGATATCATTTGGATGTTAGAAAAGTGCCCAGGCTTTAAACGGAAAACGTTGTTCGAGAAAAATGCGTATAGGCCTCACACGGTTCTCGATTTTTTGAGAGGGAGGTTTGCGAGGGTCTATAGACTCGTAAAACTTCGCCTACCGTTGCAACTCTAGTTTGTCCATACGACGCTGGATCTTCGTTTGCGTGTGCCTTGCTATCCGTAGATCTTGAATGGATTTTGTGCATAACATGGTGATTTTAGCGCTAAAAAGACGAACACATGTGAGAGACAGGGCAGGCGCTTGTCCAACAACAAGTTTTTATTAAGGATTTTATGGCTCGCTATCTGCACTCCGCAAGCCGATTCGCACGGAGTCCGCTGTAACTCCACGTCCGTTTTTCAGGGCCTTGAAGAACATGCCAGCGTGCGCATCGCCCCCTGCGCTGCTTCCTTAACCACTTGCTGAATGTTACAGGATAAGCCTTTTTGACAAGCGTCTTCAATATTGGTTGTCAATGCTGAAAAACTGATCCTCCGGATGATTTTTGGTGGTTGACCGCTAGCGAAGCCTTTGACGGTGCACTTTCCCACTTGACTTTTGTTCCCCACTTGACTTTTGTGGCGAAGCGACGGGACAGAAACGTCAAGTCCAAGCAGCTGCTGCACGTTCATCCTCTTGGAAATTTAGGGCTCCTATCATTAAGCAGAGACAGGTCATGGGCCGACACAAATGAATCGAGTCTCCGGCCCGTGGAATTGACTTTTGAACTCCCCAGATAAAGAGGTGGGCGTTGAAGTCCCCTGTAAGTATCCACGCACCCGGGATGCTCGCAAGTATGTCATCCACTATTTATCGGTCAAAAGGGGCTGAGGGTGATAGGTCGACGCGAGGTAATGCGAAGGTGAGGGTTTTATGCTTCACAGTCAGGCAAACAGTTTTCATCACGAGGTGACACAGGTTGAATGATATAGGTAAGATCTCGACGAATATGCACAAGGACCTTGCTGCTTTCGTTGCGGGTTTCGGCTCACAAATTAAGATCACACTATATAAATCGAAATCATCTCGTAAAACATGAATAACAAGAGAATTGTTGAAGAAAATTAAGAAACGTGAAAGGTTGTACGCCAGTTTCATCAAAACTCGTCAACTTGCTGATCTTAAGGGACTGAAGGTTTACAGGAACAGAATTAAATAAGGAAATAAGAAAAACGAGAGATAATTACTTTTTCGAATCATTTTCATCATGTGAAGGAAATTCAGAAATGTCTGGAGAAATCTTAATGACGGTATGGAGCGTACGCAAATAGTAGAGCCCACATAAAGAATTGGCGTAGACGGCTATTTATTATCCGGGGAAGATATGGTAAAAGCGTCCAATGATTACTTTCTTAACAGAGCAAGACAACCACACGTGAACTGAGGAATTAACCCCTCTGTACCCTCAAGCCGAAATACAATATTCTTTCAGCCAACAAATGTTGATGAGATCTGCACCGTGTTCATGGCAATGAAAAACTCTAAAAGCTGCGATTCAGACGGTCTACAGATTCGTCCAATTAAACATGTCATTGACGTTATGGCGCCTGTTCTAGTGCACATCTACAATACCGCTATTAGTGCAGGCATCTTCCCATGAAAAATGAAGACTGCCAAAGTCATACCAATATATAAAAAGGCTGACAGGCTGAACATTAAAATTTACCGCCCTATATCGATTTTGCCACACTTTTCCAAACCTCTAGAAAAAAAATCATTCTAGCTCAAATATAATCTTTTTGTGAAAAGCATCGAATAATCACGAAAGCCCAATATGACTTTCAAAAAAAAAACTGATCCACACAATTAGCACTTCTGGATCAGAAAGAACACATACTGAGCAACTTTCAAAAGAAGTTGCTGACAATAGGCATATTTGTCGACTGTACTCAGGCCTTCGATCATATCAACCATAATATATTATTAGAAAAGCTCGCGACCTACGGCATCAGGGGTGTTTGATTACAGTTCATTAGGTCATATTCACATGAAGGAAGGCAATATGTACAAATAAATCACTTCAAGTCATCAACTGGTGCCATAAAAACTGGCGTTCCACAGAGTAGTATCCTAGGTCCCCTGCTCTTTAATTCATATATAAATGACATTGTACTCATTTACAACAACGCTAAGTATATCATCTATGCAGACGACACGAGTGTTTTCATTTCATCTTCATGCTACACTATACTAATGAACAGCGCCAATGAATTTCTTAGAAACATGCGCACATGGTCAATAGAAAAAACCATCTAAAAATAAATTGCGATAAAAGTAAAGCGGTAATTTTTCACGCCGAAGGAGCAAAAATTCCAAATAATCACACTTTGGTGCTCAACAAAAGAAACATAGATATAGTCAATGAAATTATAGGATTAAGAACATACTCTTCCAACACATTACAATGGGATCATCACGTCGACTTTGTCATAAAAAGCCTTAGCCGCATCACAAGGATGCTTAATAGGAATAGATATCGACTACCAACACCTCTAAAACTATTAGTTTACCACTCGTTATTTGCAACGCACATCAATTACGCACACCTTGTTTGGGGCACTAAAAGTGAATCTAACCTGAAGAAAATACACACATTACAGAAAAAGATAATACGCATTATAGCAAACGTACCATACCAACATCACACTGAGCACCTCTTTTTGCAGTTCAACATTCCTACAATCTACTCACTAAACAATCGTTTCTTGCTTCGAGTATGGCATTCAAATATAAACTCGGAAACCAGCATATTTAATGAAATAGCTTGCTTACACAAAATTGCTGCCACCTACACTACACGTCACGGAGAACTGTATTTTATACCCCAATCAAGAACAAACTATGGCATGCAAATGTTACAAAACAAATTACCGAGATTACTTAATTCCCTACATCATGCTGGATTTGAGACTGCAAACATAACACGGTCTGAATTGGTCTCTATCACCCGGTCACTCTTTTAGCTTATGTTGTAAGTTGCAACTACCTTTTAGAAGCGTGAACTTTCTTTTTGTTAATCTGTTCGTTATGTACTGTACACTATTTTGTAATTGTTGTATGCGTATATATTGTATAAGTTATGTCATAATTGTTGTAAGTCACGTCGAAGTAATAATGTAAGTGATGTTGATAAGTGATGTCCACTTGCTGCCACCACATGACACCGGGGATAAGAGCTTCTCAAGCTGCTTATCGCAGCTTTTGTCTTAGCCCCTACCATTGTACAACCAATGGAAAGAAATAAATGAAATGAAAATGAAATTAAATTACGATGATTGGGAAACAGTTAGAAGACACGTACTGACGAAAATCGGAAATCCGTGATCTAAGTCCTCTTGCGCTCCACTGGATGAATGATGCTTCTCTGACCTCTTTGCAGAACGATTGTTGATCTCCGGCCGCGGCTCTACGCGAGGGAGGTGAGGACGGGTCTCAGCGCTTCCAACACTTGTAGCCCGCTTCGAGCGGATGGAGTTCCCAGGCTTCTCAGGAGGTCTGTCATGACAGCGACGAGGCACCGCAGCATCGGGAGGATCTGTCAATCGGCCCTTGACACATCCTCACGTGAAATTTGTTCGCAGGAAGCAGTAGGGCGAGGATGCCTGGGAGGGGGCTCCTTCGCAGGCTGCGTAAGCGGAAGCGTAGGCCAGTCATCAGCAGCGTTGGGCTAGCCCACCTCATTTCGCTTCATGCTTACTACTTTATTCATGATCTAAGGATATGGGTTATGCGCAACACCATCTCTTGAACGCCTCCGTCGGCAACTACGCCGACACCGTACCATTGAAGGGCACCGGGTAGGTCCTATACGTCTCATGCATTTTTGGTCATTTTGAGGTGCAGTTTTCTCAGTGACTAAAAGGGATATTCATATAATCCATACTTCATTTTCTTTCAAATTCCTCGCTTTTTTAACTGAAGCAGATTCATTAAAATTTGAATAATATTCGAATTTTTGTGAATTTTTGCCACTATGACATACATTTTGAGTTAATTGGTATATATCAAAATTTGTAACACAAAAACTGTAAAGTGCATAATTTTAATTCTGTGTCATTAGCTGTATGCATTTATGCAGAATACAAGAAAAAAGAATAATTTGGGTATCTTGGAATACATAGTAAATAGTGGTACCTAAAAAAAACGTGGTTTTGAGATAATCGAGTTTAAAGTTAGAAAACTACTGAAATGCGAACAGAATTTCTCAAAAACACAGTTCAGCTATTTTATTTAGTAGCTACAAGCTTAGTAATCATTAGCTGAAGCTAATTGTCAAGATAATTAAAGAACGTTAACATATTGAGTTTCTTTAAACATCGTGAGCACCTGAGATCGTTGTGGCACTTGCCAGAGCCCAATCCATCGATGTTCGCTCACCGTTGGCTGCGAGGTGTTGCGGTGAGGTACGGTGGGAAGAGGCAGTGCTATGCCGTGAATAGAAAGCGACAGCGAAGTTTGGTGGAAGCGAGAATGCGGCGTCTATTAAAGACGATAGTCTTTCTTGAGGGATACTTAAATGGAGAAATTTTGGTCTGTTTCTCTGTTTGTCGGCACGTCACACGATTCAGCTACTCGGCCAAAGTTTAACCACTTTCAGAACGCCCAGCAATCTTGAACAGTCGTTTTCGTGCATACTTGTGAACATTGTCGATCAAAAAGCAAATATTACGCATATCTGAGGCGCAACAACAATACGGAAGTATTAAGTGGTGTGTTCTTTTATAGAAAATACATAGATACTTAATTCTAAAGACCCTAGTGTTTCTTAGGCTGCGCTGAAAATGCGAGCTGCCTCGCAAAAGCGAAGAGCCGTCGTCTATCTCCGAGGTCGCGCGAAGTGCCATGTGTTTCATCCGACGCACGATAGCTGGCGCAGTCTGCCGTCGTCGCTGCAAACAAGAGAATCTCTTTTCGTGGTCGCTCCGGTCGCTCTGCGCGACTTCTCAGCTTTTTACACGGTGCCAAAAACATCGCGCTTGCGGCGAGAAGACGCTTGGTCATGCCAGGACGGAAATGGTCGAGAACAGCATCACAGGTGGCCGCGGATGAGACCAGGACTGATGTAGTACGACCGGCAGAAGACTATCGTCTTTCGATGACATTTGTAGCGAAGCACGCAGATACGCGGCCAATTTTTTCACGGGAGTGTCGAGGATGATGCTCGGTATATAGGGTGAGCCAATGAGATCCTATCTGCGCTTGAATTAGCTCCGCAGAAAACAACAAAATACGCCGAAATGACAGCGCATCAATGATGCCATACCATCTCCAGAAAAAAATATTATAATAATTGCGCTTTCTTTGGCGCCATCCCCTGATCACATGGACGTGATGGCAATGACTAGACACGTAAGTTGGTAGTTTTTCCATGGCACATACGCACTCTCTGGACATTCGGCAAGCTGGTTCTTTTTCTTGGCACATAATGCAGGTCTTAAACAACCCGTCAGGGGCGCTATAAAGGATGGGCGAAGTTTGGCGAAACTCGGATTGTTTCCAAGCTCTGGCGACACCTCATTTTGAACGAACTAACAATACGACAACGTCAAATCCAGCCCCCAGCCTGCGCTGCTTTACATTGGTTACGATGGAACGTGAGGTCACGTAAAGGGCGGTTTACAAAGTTGGCTGGTGCCTTCAAGCCAGTGACATCTTCTTTCAATTGTTTGTCGGTTAGCTGTATGCAGCACTGCACCCATGCAAGAAAAGTGTAGGGAATGTTTAGTAACAATATTGCTTGGCGGTACGGGCTGTTTAAATTCATTTTCAAGTGTTTAATGCCGGCACTAAGTATTATTTAAAATAATTAGTATTACACAACTCCCGAGATTAGCTCTGGTCGAGCGCCTTTCAACAGCCCGCAGCCAGAGCTACTTCCCGAGGCCAAGTGCAGTATTATTATGGTTGGCCTCTACCTGCTAGCACGTTCTTCGGTCTCCGTAAATCGTCTTTATTCCCCACACTTCCTACTGTTCGCCCTACAAAACCCACGAGGAACTAGCACATTTCCTAACTTGGAGAGACATTCTACAGCACTACAGACTGGGCCGTCTTCAGTATCCCCCCAGCTCATAAAAACTTCCCTTTTTGACGACATGAGAGCTTCAGACGAGTGTCTTTCCCGACCCGTGGTTTTAAAGCATGGGACAGGCGCTGAGAACAGCGCCTGTCCCGTTGTTTCTTTCTTATTCTTGCTCGTGTTGCTGCGCTGTTTTAAAGATGCATTGCAAATGCTTGCCACTGCTCGGGTTTCATTTGACGCCGAGAGTACTGTTGTGGAACCTATGTAATCGTACCGATATCGTGTCGGTGCGTAGTGCCAGTGGCAGACCACTCATCACGTGCCATTGATAACGGTGCTCTGGCAAAAGGGGCAGGCAGGAAACGACTGCGATAAGCAACACTCGAATAGCGCGGGCGTATGTTGCTGTCAGTTTCTACCACTATAAGCAGAATACACAAAAAAGTCACAGTTTCACCGCAAGGGTGAAGCAATGAATGCGATAGCAAAAAATTGTAATGTTATACGAAGTGAGGCTGGCAGCTAACTCTTTTTGGATCCGATCTCACGCAACTCTAGAAAACGCTTGTTTAAGAGAATTCTCTTCGCGTTGAGAGCGCAGCACGTAGAAGGGTACGCCGGCCCGGCCGCCGAGAAGGGGAGATGAGAAGGGGAGATAAAGCGCGCGCCGCGCCCGCGCTCGTAAAATCGAACGTCGCCCCCCCCCCCCCCGCCTGCTGTCGGCCGCCGAGAAGGGGAGATAACGCGCGCGCCCCCCGCTCGTAAAATCGAAGGTCGCTCGAGGGACCCCCCCCCCCCTCGCGTCTTTTCACGCTCACGAACGGACGGGCGGGCCCGGTTATATATATACATATACATATACGGCAAATGACGCCGACGCGGACGCCGACGCCGACGGCGAAAACCAGCCGCGAGTGTCCATATAATTGCTATCGCAATAAAATCTTTCTTATCAGCGCTTATCATTCTCGCTTCCAAAGACACTAGCGCCGGCGGGAGGGTCAATACTAACGGAAATGCTGCAATAGCGCTTGCCTAAATATACCATGCTGCGACGTCAATCAAGTGGCACCTCCGCTTGGCGCAAAATTGAGCCGACCGAGAGCTAACACGTGGGTTGCATTCAGAAGATTTCATGAGCCATGTTTAGTGATGAGGTTACTGCTACCCGTCATCGTTATCTTTGTAGCTCGAGCAAGTGTCACTGAATGCTGAAAGTATCTGTTTTCTTATGTACAATAAATCCTCGACCTTTACAACGGCGCAATTTTTCATATTCGTTGTGCCTTACAATGTCGCTAACATGACGGTGACTTCAACTCAGAAGTAGCATGCGGCACTTTTCATGCTAGCCGCACATTTTATAACCCCGCCCCCCCTCCCTGTGTTTTCCTCTTTTATTCATATTTTATAGATATGGTTTTGAACCATTATCAAGTGTCGAGATAGTGAGTCACGTTGGCGTTGTGAAATCGCTGTACAAAATATTTCACGCGATGTCTATCACTCAATCAAACAATCATTATTATTGACAAAGTAACCATTTGGCCAGTTACCCACAGAAGACCGTGAAAAATTTATTTGCGATGAAATTAATGTTGCTCATTTATGAGCAAATATGGTGTACTTGAACCATTTCAAAAACCTGTATAAAATTGAGCACTGTTATGTTATATCTCATATCGCCTCGGTACTTATTCCTTATTGGAGGACATTTCAGTTTTGGAGAATGATTTATGCGATGTTTTTTTATACTGCGTTATATCTTATATCTAACGATTTCTGTGTTTCTTGGTGTGAAGTGTTTCACTGTTTGAGAAGCTATTGATGCAAGCCCGTTATTTTGCAGTCCTTTATGCCTTATAACGTTGGTGATCGTTGTTTTATTTCGCTCTCATTTATCAGGCCCCTATAGACTTCTGTTTTTTTTCTTACTGTGCTCTGTCCCTATTTCGTGGGCTTGTTTCTGGGCTTGTTTCGTGGGCTTGTACTCCTACTTCCGCCGGTTCATGAAAGACTTTACAGCACTCGCACGCCCACTTACTGACCTCAAACAAAACGTCGCGTTTTGTTTGAGAAGGTCATAACATAACAGAACAGAACGGGAATGCCTTGCCCTTGTCTGGGCGGTTTCAAAATTCCGTCCTTACTTGTACGGCCAACCTTTCCGTGTCTTCACAGATCATCACGCACTCTGTTGGATTTCCTCACTGAAGGACCCCACTGGACGACTTGGCCGTTGGGCGTTGCGTCTGCAGGAGTACCCCTACTCAGTTGCCTACAAGTCTGGACGCCTCCATCTAGACGCCGACTGCTTGTCCCGCTACCCTGTTGACCAACCAGACGGATAAGTCATCGAGCCTGGCCCCAGCGTCCTGTCCACGTCTCACTGGCTGCGGATTGGTGACGAACAACGTCGTGATGCTTCATTGCGATCACTCACTGACCGTCTGGAATCTACCCCTAACGACGCATCACTCCGCATGTTCGTCCTCTTGAATGACACGCTGTACCGTCGTAGTGTCCAGCCAGATGGTCCTGAGCTACTTCTCGTCGTGCCTAAACAATGAAGAACTGACAAAGGCACCGTCGAACGCATGTGCCTAAACACATGCGTTCGACGGTGCTGCATGAGCTTCACGACCAACCAACTGCCGGCCATCTGGGCGTATCTCGCACGTACGACCGTGTCCGGCGCCGCTTCTTTTGGCGTGGTCTCACCCGGTCCGTTCGACGTTACGTGACCTCCTGCGAGGAATGCCAACGTCGGAACCGACCTGCCGCAACCTCCGCTAGACTTCTTCAGCCGATCTCCATTCCTACCGAACCTTTCTTTCGTGTTGGTGTAGACCTTCTCGGTCCCTTTCCTGAGTCCAACTCTGGCAACAAATGGGTCGCCGTTGCTATAGATCATGCAACCAGGTATGCCATCACTCGAGCGCTTCCTACCAGCACTGCTACTGACGTTGCCGACTTTTTGCTCCACGATGTCATTCTACACCATGGGGCAATTGCTCACGGATCGTGGTCGTGCATTTTTGTCCCGAGTAATCGACGATCTTTTGCGCTCTTCGTCAACGCAGCACAAGTTGACCACTTCCTACCATCCCCAAACGAATGGTCTCACCGAGCGCCTTAATCGCACCCTGACGGACATGCTCTCAATGTACGTTTCATCTGACCACCGGGACTGGGACCTGGCGCTACCTCACGTGGCCTTCGCTTACAATTCCTCGCGCCATGACACCGCTGGATATTCATCTTTCTACATGCTATATGGCCGTGATCCGACGTTACCACTGGACACCCTACTTCCGGCTACTTGGCGGGCGTATTCGCTTGGCGTGCGTATCCGCCAAGCGAATACGCACGCGATGCACCACGCGCGCCAGATTGCCCGCTCTAGGCTGTCGGCTTCACAAGCAACCCAGAAGACCCTCTACGACAGCCGCCATGTCGACATTCATTTCTCACCCGGTTCACTAGTTCTCCTGTGGTGCCCAGTTCGTCGTGTTGGCTTGTCAGAGAAGCTGTCTCGATACATGGGTACCTACCGTATCGTCCACCAGGTAACGGACTTAACCTACGAAATCGCTCCCGTCTCTGAGACCACCCCACCGGCAATCACATCCAGAGATGTAGTGCACGTCAGCCGACTAAAACCGTACCACCCTCCCTCTGAAGATCACGTTTAAAGTGCACCGAGACGGCGCTTTTACCGTGGGGGGATAATGCTACGTAGAAAACATATCAAGGGTCAGATATTCTGCCTACAGAAGACGACAAAGAGGACTGGGCTGTCCGGTGTGCGTGCTGTTCTCCATCTTGTCGATGATCTGCACAGCAGTGTAAATACAGCCGCAACCAGTCAGGTCTCGTGTTATTTTACGTAACAATATGTTAAAAAAAAGCTTCCCGAGTACAAATACCACGCGGCTTGTTACTGGCATGGCAGTTACACACCGATTGATTATACTGAGCGTAGAACCGCGCGCTATAGACGGGACAGAAAGCTAAAAGAAGCACGCATACACAGCGCTGACTAGCAACTGAGTTTATTATCACTGCAATAACTAAGAAAAACATAAATGACATCACAGCACCAGCAAAGCGCAACGCCCCCACTGTCAGGTTCTTCACCGCTACAATGGGACTTGGCTCTCGAGGAAACAGATTTCTTTTTGCGAAAGGGCAATGGAAGGAGGGCCGACACATTCTTGTTTTCTTTTGTGAATATCGAAGGCTTCCCGAAGCTCTCGTCTCAGCCTGTCCGCATTCTGGCTTATCGCTTTGCACTCTTCGAATGAGGGTCAACATGCGCAGTCCTGGGGCTCTGACCTCGCTTATGTTTTTCTTAATTATTGCATGCCTCGTGCAAAAACTCAGTTGCACGGGACATGCATAAACTGAGTTTATTGAATAAGACGTTATGCATGCAAGAAAGTACCACTGGTTCCGCCTTTCCGCTGACGTCGCTCATTACGTGAAGACATGCCGGGACTGTCAGCGACGCAGGCCACCGCGGACAAGACCATCGGGACTTCTGCAACCCATTCAACCACCTCGAAGACCATTCCAGCAAATCGGTATGGACTTACTGGGTCCGTTCCCGACGTCGACTGTCGGAAACACGTGGTTTGTCGTAGCTATCGACTACCTCACCCGCTACGCGGAAACAGGGGCCCTGCTCAAGGCAGCGCCGCCGAGGTAGCAAAGTTGCTCGTTGAGAACATACGTCCTGCGTCACGGCGCCCCAGAGGTTCTCATCACCGATGGAGGTACGGCCTTTACTGCGGAGCTAACTCAGTCGATCTTCAGATACAGCCAGAAAAGCCACCGCCGGACCACCGCCTACCACCCACAGACCAATGGCCTCACCGAGTGTCTCAACAAGACCGTCCTCGACATGCTGGCCATGTACGTCGACGTCGAGCACAAGACGTGGGATGCCATCCTTCCATACGTGACCTTCGCGTACCACACGGCCGTACAAGGAACAACGCAGATGACGTCATACAAGTTGGTCTACGGACGGAGCCCAGCAACGACGCTTACCCCATGTTACCAAACATCACTGATGAGGAAAAACATCGACGTCACCACCTACCTACAGCGCGCCGAGGAAGCCCGACAACTCGCCCTCCTACGTATCCAGAATCAGCAGATGACAGAAAGCCCCCCGCTACAATCTTCGAAAAAATTGAAGGACACTTTGTACATTCTAAAGTGTGTTCGGCGAAAGCGTGTGGCCGTTCCATTGACTATGCCATGTCTCTTTTCTTTAACACTCTCAGTGGGATAACACACAAAGCGAATGTATGCGTGTTTTCTTTTTTTAATTTTTTACCGCGACTCGCAGCGAGACGCCAGACTAATCTTCCTCCGTTCGCATGCGTTAGTATTTTCTCGCGCTTTGTGCATCGTGCAAACTCCATAGCGTTCCAGCGCTAAAATTGACGGGCCCTTTGTAAATTCGAAAGTGTATTGAATTGAACGCCTGTGTCCGTGAACGCCTGTGTCCATTGAGACGGCGTCGGTCAGAATGATTGCAAACGCTAGGCACAGCGAAGCTACGCAAGCAAAGAGCGAGCGCTGTAGAGTCCGACGCGACCGGCGTCCGTTTGCGCCTCCTGGCGGCCACCTGGCTCCGTGCCAGAGCTCGGATGGACGGCACGGATGGACATGGACGGACGGACGGACGGACGGACGGACGGACGGACAGACAGACAGACAGACAGACAGACAGACAGACAGACAGACAGACAGACAGACAGACAGACGGAAGGACGGATGGACGGGCGGACGGACAGACAGACAGACGGATGGACGGGCGGGCAGACGGACAGACGGATGGACGGACGGACACCGGACGGACGGACGGACAGACGGATGGACGGACACAGACAGACGGACGGACACCGGTCGGACGGACGGACACCGGACGGACGAACGAACGGATGGACACCGGACGGATGGATGGACGGACAGACGGACGGACACCGGACGGGACGGACGGACGGACGGACACCGGACGGACGGACGCCGGACGGACACCGGACGGACGTGAGCATGAGACATTAAAGGCATTCACCTTAATATCTTTCACTTGACATTCGGAGGAAAATTCAAGTAGCCCCCCATACCCCGCAATATGCACCCTGATCGACATAAAGGCCGCAAACGCGCAACAATGCAAGCTCTAATGCGAGTCGTAGGCGACGGCACATCTAATGCACCAGTCCTTTACACTGACGTGGCCCGATATTCACAGAAACGAGCCATGTGTCTGGTCGTAGGGGACAATACCGATTCCGTAACGGTATCGGCTACGCTTAACACCGTGGACAGCAGCACGGCAGAGGAGGCTGCTATCGCCCTAGCTATCATACACGCTTCACAAATACCAGCACCGGACGCACCAATCACCGTTGTTACTTATTCACAAACTGCCCGTCGGAACATAGCGAAATAAATGGTCACACGCTACACACACCGTATCCTGACACCAATACACCCCACTTTGTTACACAGGGTGCGTATCGTCTGGACACCTGGACACGCCTCGCTCTATGGCAATGAACGCGCTAATGCGGTAGCTCGAGAGCTTACAAACCGGGCGCCATCGGAAGAGCTGTCCAACCCAGACAACGCACCAACAGAACCACTAAACTACATCAAAACGCTACAACATTACCGACAAAGCCGTATGTACTTCGCACTACCACACAAATCACTCAACCGAGAGGATGCTGTTGCCTGGCGGCAGCTTGAGACTAATTCATTCCCCTGCCTTTATATCCTTCATCTATTCCACCCAACACAATATCCCTCATACTGCCCCTATTAAGGCGAAAGCCTTTAATGCCTCATGCTCACGTCCATCCGGTGTCCGTCCGTCCGGTGGTGGTGGTGTGCATCCTGACCACCCTTACTGCGCATGCGCAAACCCTCCCCACGCACCTCCGCTCCTACGCTACCCCTCTCTCTCCTCTAGGTACCCCTCCCGCCTGCGGCGTTTACACACCCATTGCGCATGCGCGTCCCCTGCCTCTCTCTCTCTCCTCTCCTACGCTTCCCCCCTCTCTCTCCTCTAGGCAGCCCTCCCCGCAGCGTCCACCCCCTCACTGAGCATGCGCGTCCCCTCCCCCCATCTCTATTTCCAGGCATCCCTCCCCGCGGCAACCAAACCCCCCACTGCGCATGCGCGGCCCCTACCCCCTGTCTCCTCTAGGCATCCCTCCCGCGGCGTTTACACCCCCCACTGCGCATGCACGTCCCCTCCCCCCTCTCCTACGCTCCCCCTCTCTCGCCTCGCAACGCCGACGCAGGCAGCGTCTGCTAGCGAGTTTCTTGATTGAAAAAACCGACTGCCCACGCTGCACAACAGTTCACTGGCCACCCCGTACATATAAGGCACTGGATGTTGACCTGCAAGGTAGTGCCGGCGGGAGATTTCTCCTGTGCGTTGTCGAACGTTAAAAACTCGCCGCGGGCGCGTTAACTAAAAGTGGACTGCGGGTCTCTGTGTCCAGTCCGAGTCTTCTGTCTCTCATTGCCCATAAGCAGCGATTGGCATGTTCCAGTAGGAAACACCGGTCCGTCACTGCGTCATTGCGCCTCCATAGATTTCTCTCCTGCGCAACGCCGCATGAGCGCCAGCGTCAACGCCGCCTCCAGTGTAAGCGTTAGCACCGGCTGCTTCGCATCTGCACATGGTTCCCTTCAGCGGCAGATGGTGTAATTTTAAGGCGAAAGCCTTTAATGCCTCATGCTCACGTCCGTCCGGTGTCCGTCCGGCGTCCGTCCGTTTATCCGTCCGTCTGTCCGTCCGTCCGTTCGTCCTTCCGTCCGTCCGTCTGTCTGTCTGTCTGTCTGTCTGTCTGTCTGTCTGTCTGTCCGTCCATCCGTCCGTCCGTCCGTCTGTCTGTCCGTCTGTCTGTCCGTCCGCCGTCCGTCCGTGGGTCTGTCCGTCCGCCTGTCCATCCGAGCTCTGGCACGGAATCAGGTGGCCGCCGGGGTGCGCAAACGGACGGCGGTCGCGTCGGTCTCTACAGCGCTCGCGCTTTGCTTGCGTAGCGTCGCTGTGCCCAGCCCTTGCAATCATTCTGACCGACGCCGTCTCAATGGACACATGCGTTCACGGAATACACTTTCGAATTTACAAAGGGTCCGTCAATTTAACCGCTGGAACGTGGATGGCGTTTGCACGATGCGCAAAGCGCGAGAAAATACTAACGCATGCGAACGGAGGAAGATTAGTCTCGCGTCTCGCTGCGATTCGTGGTAAAAAAATTTAAAAAATAAAACACGCACACCTTCGGTTGGTGTGTTATCTCAGTGAGAGTGTAAAAGAAAAAAGACATGGCATAGTCAGTGGAATGGCCACACGCTTTCGCCGAACACACTTTGGAATGTACAAAGTGTCCTTCAATTTTTTTGTGGAGCAAAGCCCATGTTGTGTCACTGCACCTGGGAATGTCCACAAACACCGGGCTACCGTCCTATTCCTTCACCCTCACATTCCTCCTGGGAGACTGCGCTGACCAGCTCAGAGCCACAGGAGCAGCGTCGGCTGATCTAGCGGGCACGTGGTGTGGCGCGAGCCAATGGGGTCCTGAACTAAGGGCTCCACCCAACGAGGACGATCCTTTAGGCCTCTCTGTCTCGACGACGCTTCGTGGAATACCAGCCCCGCAGGTCCGTAGCCAGGAGGGGGGGGGGGGGGGCTGAGCTAGCCCGTGAAATTCGGATGAAGGGGGGGTGTTTTACCTAGAATATGTAATGAAAAGGGGTTTTTCAAAGCCTTCAACAAGTGCCCCGCCCCCCCGAACAAGAATTCTGGCTACGGGCCTGCAGCCCGGCGACCGCGTTCAGGGTGTGGCACGCTGATACGCCGACGTGGACTCTGTGAAAAATTTCTTCGGCGATACTTCGGGCCATACAAAGTGCTTCGACGTCCAGGCGCTCTGGACTACTAGGTTGTCCCGGATGGCATTATGAACTCTCGACGGCGCCGTGTGCGACCCGAAGTTGTCCATGTCGTGCGCCTCAAGCTGTATTACACGCGTTGGCGAACCTGAGGAGTGCAGTTATTGCTTTATTATTGTACTTTCTTGCTTTATTGTTGATAGTTTTTGTAGCATGCATTTGCCCCCCCGTGTTCAGTTTTAAGCATCGGGACGATGCTTTTTCAGAGGGGGGCATTGCCACGCGCGCTTCTTATTTTCACGTTTGCTGTATTCGGTTTTCGCCCACAAAGACTGTCAGCAATCCTCAGCGCAAACCTTTCCTTACCTTGATAATTATCTGACAGTTATCTTGAAATTAAGCCAGCTTGGCACTAGTTGCCACAATCGTGACACAAGGATGGAGGTGGGTGGCCGGCTATGTTTCTTTTTCTCTTTCCTACCATTTATCTGTGTTTTCTATCTTTTTTGTCTGGCTTTACTGGTATTTCTGTCTTTCTCTGTCTGTTTCTTTTTCTTTCTCCGTCTTCCTATCTTTCTTTCTCAATCCTTATTCATTCTCTCTCTTTCCTTCTCTTTCTGTCTTGCTCTCTCTTTTTCTAGGTAAGTTTTGTGATTGTTACTTTCGCTATATTTATCTGTCTCTTTCTCTGTCTTTTTTTCTTCTCTGTATGTCTTTCTTCCCTTTCTCCATATTTCTCTCTTTCGTTCATTCTTTCTCTCAATCTCTGCTCGCTCTCTCGCCTATCAGAATTCGGCTCATGTGACTGGCCGGAAAAATCAGCTCACATCTTTTGACAGCGAAGTAGAGGATGACGGGGACGAAGAGCAAGAAGAAGACGAAAGAACACGTGCTGCTTCATGATTATGACAGTTGTTTGTTCGCTGTGCACGGACTAGCGTTTGGCTTAAACAGGTCCGCAATTGAAAGTAGTGCCACGTCGTGAAAGCAGTCGGACAGCGAAGCTGTCACCCTTTTCGTAAGGCATTGCATTTTAGGTGCGGAGCACTTTAGTAGCCCGGGCTGTCGTATACTGTGGCATGTTGTCATCGTGTGCTGTCGTCGTCTCATGTCGCTTGACGTAAAAGAGGCAAAACAACGTATAGCATAGCCATCTATAGTATAGTCATGTACAGCAAGCAGGCGGTAAGGGGAAGTGAGACTGAGGTGTAGCGATGTGAGGGTGAGGATTATGGAAAAGAGCAAGGGAGGGGGGAAGAGGAAGGGAATATCCTATAATCGTATGCTGTCGTATCGCCGCTTGGCGTCACGCACGCAAAACAATGTGTAGCATAGCCATGCAAAGCAAGGGGACAGAAAAGAGAAGTGAGAGTGAGGAGTAGTGATGTGATGGTTCGGAGGAAGTAAAGATGGGACGGAGAGCATCTTTCGCGTGGTCACAATAAAAAAGGTCGCCTTACCAGGCCGAAGAGGAGAGGGTACGATGAAAGGATGAGTGGAAAATGGGGCCGCGTAATGAAGCTTACTTAATGCAGAATGAAATAACGGAAATTTTCAAGGCCTCGTCTCTTTGTTCTACACAACCATAATGAAAAAAAACAGCAGATAATGAAGCCAAGGAACGTATGAGGGACGATCATTGTACTGTTCCTCGAGGAAATTTACCAAGGCGCTCAAGTTTCATATCTAAACCAGAGACATAAACGTGCATCTCTACGGTAAAGTTGTCTATTTCAAGCACTACTTCTTAAAACATGTCTTCAAAAGGATGGTGCGTTAATGAACCGGTGGCGAGAAAAGCATTAAAGAGTAAAGTTTTTGCTGGGCGAAACAGCAGCGCACACTGGATGCTTCGCCCCTTCCCAGGTTTCATGTTGGTGGAGCTAAAGCACCCTTCCCTACATGCCCCTTCGCCACAATTTTTTTATTATATAATTTTTCATTGGAGTTGTTCAAGGAAGATCTTGCAATGCGAGAAATCATATTATTGAAAAGAAAAGAAACATGTATTACGTTTTCTTTCATGCTAATATTCTATAAAAGTTAGCGTCCGCGGACTACATGCAGCAGCATCGCAAAAGCGGGCGTGCTTCGGTACCAAACCTCGACTGTGCTGACGCACAATGTTGTCGCAAAGTATGAATAAAAATGTCAGGGCATTAGCCACACAAGAAGATTGTGTGCGCACGTGCAATTGCGTTTTTTTTTTGTTTTCAGGTGTTTCGCTTAAGTAGCTGTGAACAAGCTAAATAAACATTTTTTATGTACCTGAACTGCGTTTGCCTACTTTCTGAGCCTGTCTCCGTGCCCGTGTCTGCTGCGTATATTTTTCCTAAAAAATTACACCATCTCCCGCTAGAGGGAACCATGTGTAGATGCGAAGCAGCGGGCGCTAACGCTTACACTGGCGGCGGCGTTGACGCTGGCCGCTGATCGCAGCGTTGCGCAGGTGAGAAAACTGGGGAGGCGCAAAGCACGCAGTGATTGAGCGGTGTTTCCTACTAGAACATGCCAATCGCTGCTAATGGGCAATGAGAGACAGAAGACTCCGAATGGACACAGAGACCCGCAGTCCGCTTTTATTTAACGCGCACGCTGCGAATTTTTATTGTTCAACAATGCACAGGAGAAATCTCCCACCGGCACCACCTTGCAGGTCAATATCCTGTACCATATATACGGGGTGGCCAGTGAACGGTTGTGCAGCGCGAGCAGTCGGTTTTTTCAACCAAGAAAATCGCTAGCAGACGCTGCCTGCGTCGGCATCGCGAGGCGAGACAGGGGGGGGAGCGTGGGAGAGGAGAGAGAGAGGGGGGGATGCGCATGCGCAATGGGAGTGTGGACGCCGCGGGCAGGGATGCCTAGAGGAGAGAGGGGGGAGCGTAGGAGAGGAGAGAGAGGGGGGGACGCGCATGCGCAGTGGGAGTGTGGACGCCGCGGGCAGGGATGCCTAGAGGAGAGAGGGGGGGGGGAGCGTAGGAGGGGAGAGAGGAGGGGAGGCGCATGCGCAGTAAGGGTGTGGTTGCCGCGGGGAGGGATGCCTAGATGAGAGAGAGGGGGGAGAGGAGGTTTTTTTATTTTTATTTTTTGAAAGGGTTTGCGCATGCGCAGTAGGGGTGGTCACGCCGCACACCACCACCACCACCACCACCGCAACTGGACTAAGCTTCCCCCATAAGATGCTTCACATCTAAAATGGCGTCGTCGCGAAACGCAGTGCCATTAGGAATACCTGAATCTGTCTATGGCCAATGCCCTTCAAATCGCAGGAGCTACTTCCGCAGCAATTACCCTCCCAGGATGCCGCCCAACCTCTGTGGTGCCGTGCGACGCCGAAGTAGCCGCGACGCCGAAGTGGCCATTCCTGGTCTATGCCAGCACAAGTGCTCAACGTTTTGAGAAGCTGTCGATAACGGAAGTTGGGTTCCCCGCATTTACACTGCTCTCTGATACTGTGATTCCAAAGTTTCATGGTGTCAAGGACTACCCCCTACTTGGGTGTACATCGTCGACTTTGTTACCTTAGGCATACATCTTGTACAGACTCCGAAATTCGGTCCTAAATCACGAACTCTTTCGCTTAAGCCAAGATACTGAGAAATGAAATGAATGGCTGATGGTATTTACTGATGGAAAGAGAGCCTTTATTGCTGCATGTGACCTGTTTGAGTCCTGCCACATCGAGGGCAGGTGGTAGACAAAAATGACCGTAAGCATCGCATTCGGATATAATATACATTATTGAAAATTTCCTAGGCTCTGCTCATGGAGATAAATCAGAAGCTTCACTGTTTGACGCACTTCGCGTGTTCGTCGGCAGGCTAAAGTTACCGTAAGATCCGTCCGTACAACCTGTCCTGGATGATCTATGTCCAGTACTTGCAAACCTTCAATGGAAGCATGACCCGACTGGTACTGTCATTAGTCCAGACATGTGTCAGTATCTACAGTGGAATGTGATGCGCCTGAGTTCCTGCGTTCAGTACTATGAAGTTATCAAGGTACGAACGTGCATGGAATGAACAAGTGTTCTTTCAGCTCACACGAATTATTATATGGTTACAAATAATTCCTTACAGATTTGTAGCGGGTACCTCGTTTCTCCGCAGAATTATGAATAACGATATGGTAGGGACGTCCCTAAGTCGCAAAATTATGACGATTGATGCCGTAGTGGGTACGTCACAGCTCTAGTTGTAGTAGTCGCCCAAAGAAAGTTTATAACAGGCTCTAGAAAGGCCACTTCACCTGCTCTACTTTTGACTATGCAGCCTGTGCCGCGCAGGCGGAGCGTTCTTTGGTGCAGCACGCTGTTTTCCACCATCTCCGAATCACGACTTTTAAATCGCTTTCGGTTGCTACTGCCAAAATTAATTTAGTTTCTCCTCCCAGTTCAATTCCCATTTTATGTAGATTATGAAATGCCTCCCACAAAATTTTACCGAAAGGTTATCATGAACATGGCGGGCATAAGAGCATCATTCTCCATAAAAGAATGTGAATCTTAAAAGGCCCACGAACATGTGTCACATTGTGCGCAACCGACATTGGGTGTAATATGAACATCCGAAAGAACTTCGCTCTCTGCAGATTTCTTGAAGACACGGGGGACCGCCAGTAATTTTTTTTTTTTGCATCAGACGGTAGGCGTACTGTGACTGTGCAAATCGACGTACTCATATCTGTTCAAGTTGAGCAACGGCAGTTTCGTTTCATGACTGATCTCTAAAAAAAAAAGACGGGAACTATCTTTTGTTTCTTTTTGTGTGCTACATAGCTTTAGAAATCATAAACAGATTACAGATATGGTCTCGGATAAATTATTTTCTGTTTACTATATGGGCGTCCCATCAGAAACGGAAAACGTTTTTTTTTTTGTTCAGAACTTCCCTGTCGGAACTTATGAAAATTTATTACGGCTTACGTAAAGGACACAGAAACAGAGAACGATCCCGCGATGCAAACCGCTGCTGAGGAGGTGACTGTGCGATCCACTAGTGTTGTCGGACAGTGATCTCGTCCATGTCACAGGAGTTGTTTCAGTAACCGTATGTTCCGTGGTTGTTGCGTCTGATGTGTTATCACCATCTTTCAGAGCAGGTAGAGTCGACGTAACCCACCGCTGACTGTTGGTACTTGTCGAAGACGTTTCACTTGTGTCACTTGGCTGTGTTGTGACTTCTTCAGGATCTACACATTTTCCGCCTTGGCAGACCCCTGTTGTTTTTATGCTCGCAAGAATCTGCACGTGAAAAAGGAATGGTTCAGAAGTGTATTGAATGGAATGTAAGTCTGGAATACTAGTGTACAAAAGTTAGTCTGTGAAGCAAGAACAAGAATACAAATGTAATGAAGAGAGGCCAGCGACGAAACTCACGAGCAAGCAAGCAAGCCTGAGTGCCAATAGCAGCAGGGGACACCAGTTCGCGCTTGCCCGTCTTTAGGCTGCTTGACGCCCGCCGCACTTCGACGCCCTGCTCTTCACGTCTCTCAACTTTCGCTGATGCCTACGCGTCAATAAACCACTTCACAAATATATTATTGCACATTGACTGAAACGTGGAACATGATAAATGAAGCATTTCTATGAAAGAAATATAAAGAAGACAATTATATATACTGCTACATGAGTTAAAGTGAGTTCTTTGCAAAGGTGGCTTGAATTTGCCTCTCCTAAAGTAAAACTTTGATTAGGACAAAACAATAATGTCCCTATACGTTTTTGTTTTACTATTTTGTTCCTGCTTCTACTCTTCGAAGAAGTTGAGCACACCGCGTTTTGAATGGCACGGGCAAGGCAAAGCACCCGGAACAAGCGGCCATAGGTCGGCAAACTCACTCATGAGTCGACTCACTCAGACTCAGATCGAGCCGTGAGTCTGAGTGAGTCCGGGTGAGTAATATTTTGGTGAGTTTGAGTTCGAGTGAGTCTGGTCGAGGAAAAATTTTAGTGAGCCTGAGTCCGAGTGAGTCCGGTTGAGGAAAATTTTGGCGAGTCTGAGTCCGAGTGAGCCCTAAGCGCAAAATGTACTTCTTGAGTGAGTCTGAGTGAGCCCTACACTTTTTTGCCGATCTATGGTTCTACTTACACAACTTCAGCATTACTGTCACCCTTACGTAGGCTCACATTTATACTCAGGTCGACTCACGCATACTTCAAAGCGCCAGCGTTCATACGCCAGCTCAGTATTTATTGATCAGACGCGTGAGTTACGGAGAAGGGGGGGGGGGGAGTGACCTCCCTCCCACCCCCCGAAAACAGTTTCCGGGGAATTTTTGATAAAAATGTTTCATGTGAATAATATCTCTTTCAATAAAAAGGTGCTTACTGGATTGCAACCACGGATATCTCATATTTGAAGGTACGAGGTCAAAAGGCGCCAAGTAGAGCACCGATTACGCGAGACATTGGTGTTAAAGAGCAATGACACCAAGCTCAAAGAAGCCAATTTAAAGCTAACAGACTCATGAGTCGGCTCCCTCACTCAGACTCACTCAGACTTAGATAGAGCCGTGAGTCTGAGTCCGAGTGAGTCCGGCTGGGAAAAATTTTAGTGAATCTGAGTCCGAGTGACTCCGGTTGAGGAAAAATTTGGTGAATCTGAGTCCGAGTGAGTCCCAAGGGCAAAATATATTTCATGAGTGAGTCTGAGTGAGCTCCACATGTCTTGCCGACCTCTGCAAGCGGCAACTCGACCACGAAGCAGCACTCTTAAATAAATCGAGCGTCCCCAGTTGTCTAATTTTTACTTTTTCGCATGTTACAACACACCACTGGCATCTTGTCAACCAATTCACAGCCAGGCGGCGAGAGACAGCTTGTGTTATCTGAGCAAATTGCTTCAGATATGCAGCCTTGCCAATGACTAAATATATTGTTTACCTGTATTTCATCATCATCATCAGCCTGTCTACGCCCACTGCAGGGCAAAGGCCTCTCCCATGTTTCGCCAATCAACCCGGTCCTGTGCTTTCTGCTGCCACGTTATACCTGCAAACTTCTTAATCTCATCTACCCACCTAATTTTCTGTCTCCCCCCTCACGCGTTTGCCATCTCTTGGAATCCAGTCAGTTACCCTTAATGACCAGCGGTTATCCTGCCGACGTGCTACGTGCCCGGCCCATATCCATTTCTTCTTCTTCATATCAACTATGATATCCTTAACCCCCGTTTGTTCCCTGACCCACTCTGCTCTCTTCCTGTCTCTTAAGGTTACACCTATCATTTTCCTTTCCATCGCTCGCTGCGTCGTCCTCAGTTTAAGTTGAACCCTCTTTGTAGGTCTCCAGGTTTCTGCTCCGTAGGTAAGTACCGGTAAGATGCAGCTGTTATATACCTTCCTCTTGAGGGATAGTGGTAGACTACCATTCATGATTGGATAATGCTTGCTGAATGAGCCCCATCCCATCCTTATTCTTCTAGTTATTTCACTCTCGTGGTTCGGCTCCGCGGTGTCCTAAGTAGACGTACTCCTTTACAACTTCCAGTGTATCGCCACCTATCGCAAAGCGCTGTTCTCTGCCAAGATTGTTCCACATTACTTTAGTTTTATGCATATTAATTTTCAGACCTACTCTTCTACTTTCCGTATCCAGTTCAGTAATCATAAGCTGTAATTCGTCTCCCGCGTTACTCATCAATGCAATGTCATCAGCGAATCGCAGGTTACTGAGATACTCTCCATTAACTCTTATCCCTAACTCTTCCCAATCTAGGGAAGATTTATTTACAGGAAGCCGATGCTGGATAGCCAGGCTATCATTTTTTTATAACTCGTGATCACCCTCTTAACGCACTGGAATTTCGCATTACCGCGAGCATCGAGGAGGATTATTTCAAACTTCGACTCCGATTTCTACATACTGACCTCCTATACATCTCCCCTGACTCGTGAGTGAAATATCGTTACACACAGATATCTCTGGATAATTATTCAGTCTTAGTTCATTGAAGAACTAAGCCTGTCGGCTTGAATAGTGGCATGACAAGCTTCCGCATTTGTTCCTAGGGAAACGACGGGGTTCTTTTTTATTCTGATGGTGATCGTGACTATGTGTGTATTAGAATTTATAGCATTTATTTCACGCATTAATATTTTCTACAAGAATTGTCTTTTTGTGCCATCTGCAGCGAAGCTAGCAAACCAGTCCTGTCGATCTCGGCAAAGTGGACGCATAAAGTGCATGCAAGGAAAAAATGCTTTTTTTTTTTCAAGCAGGACTTTTTGTTTTACATAGGCGGTGATGAACCATGATTCAACAATATTTTTGTGGGTCAGATTAAGCGAGGACACCTGCAGGCACATGAATAAAAACACTAACGTCAGCCTCCAATAACGCTCCAGGCCAGGAAAATGCAATGGAAGTGCAGCCCGAGAGACTTGATCGAGGTGCACAGGGATCACAGTAATGCCCAAATTAAGCGCAATGTATCGCCTCTGAAGTTGGAATAGCAATCACACAAAAGAAGACAATTCGTTCTATCGTAAAGAAGGGATAAAAAAAGGCATGCTTCATGAAAATATCACCCCTTCCTGTTATAAGGAGCGGTGTTAACCCCTCGTTCAATGTACAGCCTCAAATTCAGGCTTTGTTTCATTGAACTTTGGATCAATACTGCGAGTTCGGATCGTTCGAATAAAATCATGCTCACTGTGTTTGTGCGAAAAACAGTGACAAAGAGAGCGCCACAAGGACGAGCAGTTGTCTTTTGTTGATTTTCTTTGTCTCTGAGTTTTCTCGTAAATATGGCGAAGACGAACTTAGGATCGCACCACCATTCGTTGCATTGTGTGACCACTCAGCTGCAGAAACCATTCTTAACACCGAGACGGTGATATCTTTCCCGTCACACTTGCAGTGGCCAAATTGTTCTGTGCACTCTTTTCCCCAAGTAAGCTGCGGAGGACCACTGCCTAAAGTAGTTGCGTGCTTTGCATAGGACGCGTTTTCATCTTGGGGCTCAACTTGGAGCCGGACAGTTTGCTTGGTGCTTGTGAAAACCTATTACCCTAGAGCTACTTGGAGAATTCTATCCTTAGAAAGTTATTTGGCAAACAAGATGCCCCACAGTGTCCGCTTTCTACAGTTTATCATCTAGCACTTCTCTCTACAAAAAGTCTGGTTGAAATTAGTGCAGTGCTTTCTCAGAAAAATGATCTATTGGTACACTATGATTTACGTAGGGGGCTTCGAGCGGGGCTTTACCCTCACTCTGCTTATTTGAACACAACGCGGCAATCATAACCAACATGAAATCATGAAAATTAATCGCGTCATAAATATCAGCTGCATGAACTTGATGTAGATTTTAAGATACAGCCGTGATTTATTGTTCTTTTGTCAGCTGCAATTTATCAATACATCGCTCACGATATTTCGCAGGACTTAATGTCTGGTATGCCACAAATGTTTTTTTTGAGAAAACGGTATAATTAATATTCTTTTTAACCTCTCTATAGGGTGTAACATAACGTACTTGTCAATCGGTCATGTCGTTCCCGCATACACCACTGCCAATCGAAAAAATTGTTTTCGTAGGGTTCAAACGCACATTGGGACATGATTTAATTTATATACTTACCACGCATAGTGTTCCGTCAGCTTCATTTTCAGACCGAATAGGCCATCCTTTACATGTGTACGTGCACTTGAACGTGGAGTTTGGTGCCGACTAGAGACAGAGATTCAAGAAAAAGCTTTGTATAATACATTGAGGGTAATTAAAAGTGGACAAGTGCACATAAATGATTTCATATAAATATACGCCCCATTTCATTGATATATCTACTGATTAGGAATTATGGATACCAACATATACAGCGTATTTTATGAGTACATCACCATAATCATATTCATCATCATCAGCCTGACTGCGCCAACTGCAGGTCAAGGTCTCTTTCGCACGTTTCACTAACTGAACCGGTATTGTGCTATCCGCGGCCACGTTATACCTGCAAACTTCTTGATCTCACCTGCACACCTGTCTGTCTCCCCCCTCGCGCGCTTACTTTCTCTGGAAATCTGTTCATGTACTCTTACTCATGCGAACAATTCAAACAGGTGTAACATTTGCCATAAACAGCTAACGATGGTGTCTTACTAGTATGCAATTTTTCGTTTAGTTCACGTTATTACAAAGACTGCGAAGCACAGGAGAATCCAGATTGCACATCGACTAAGTACAAGAAGCGTGTACGCGCATTTGCTCACCAGAGCAATGGAAGTTTACAACAAGTCCTGTTGGGTCATGATCGTGCTTCCACTCTTCAAGAATTAGACGTCTTCTTTTTAAGGGGGGACACCGAGGACTTATCTAACAATCGGCTTTCTTCACTGCCTGTTGGAGCTGCCTCACTCATAACTTGTTCTTGATGTTGCATGCAAAGAAAGAAACTGTGATTGTTCGTTAGTTTTATTCTCTACGACAACACGGATCTTCGTTCAGGTCAACAACTGTTAAGCTGAAAGGCAATGATTGTCTCGCCTCTTGTTCTTCGCCCCGAGCAACCTATGAGTTATACCTAGGGTATGATTCACAAGTTGCATCAGTCACTTTGTTACTTTACATTTTTCGTTTCCCTTCGTTTTTAATAAACGCAGTCTTATTGCCATCAATGTGAAATGAAATGCACAACGGCCGTACACACTTATCAGAATAAAATGAGAAGTTAAAACTGAACAGTGTGATAATACATTTCTTATTGAAAGGCACTTAGTACGAATTTCGAGCTTGGTGTTCTGTAGATTCGAGTACACTGAAGAGGCCACGTCTCATCGGAATCTATGCCATTGTGTGTGCGCTCCAGCATGTGTGTGCTGTGCGTGTGTTTCAGGGACAAGGTGTAATTTCTGATCACTGCAAGTTGTCTTGTAGAATGCATTGAAACATCACGATTCTTGTTTACGCTACAACTTGGTTTACCTAAGCAAGGAACGTAATTTGGAATAAAACACCAATGGCGCAGTGAGCCAACTATTTCATACGGCTATCAAGACTTCAGGGACATGTGATTGAAAGTCATATGCGAGAAAATAATGCGTACCTATGAAGAAAGCAAGCATCCGCAGTATACCCAAGCTTAAGAAACGGTGACTCAGCAGCGGCACGACAGTCAATATTTGACAGCAGCGAAATTGTACCTCGCCTATGCAAAATTGGGTAACAAGTAATGCATTGCGTTCTGAAGATGGGATTGGGAAACGTACGTGTAATAAAAGTGGTAAAACAAGAAAATAAGTTTATTTGGTTGACGCAAAAACATCATACCGATTTCGGGATAATCGGAAACTCAGAGAGGCATACAGAGCCAAAAGATAAGAACGACTAGCAGGGATGAAATGTCCTGATTATATTGAAAAAACTACCTTGATCACTAAACCTTCTCTTCAGCTTGAAAAAAAGAAGAAAACTGTACCAAAATGACCAAAATTTCCTTCGATTAGTGGAGGCTTACTTTCTGAATAACACAGTACTTCAGATGGGCTCTTTTAATTCACTAATTGCGCGAAAAAAAAGATATCTCGAAGGTGGCTTAGCCGCGTGGCAATACAGTGAAAGATGGCAATAAAATGAAAGCCGAATCAGCAGTGGCACCACGTGGGCAAGTGTAGCCATCTAGTGTCAAGAAACACAGCAATGACGAGTATAGTCGTCCTTGGTTCCATGTGCGACCAATTTTTGTTGATTACGAGTATAGCCGTCATCGGTGACTTTGGTACGAAATAGCGTGACGCCTTTACCTGCCAACGCGAGTGAATGGGGTAAGCTGGCGTTCGGCGGTCAGCCACGATAGGCTCGCGCGGAATTATTATTACGAACCTTATTAACTTGCTAAAGCGGGCCTGAAATAACCATCGATACTGGAGACTGCGCTCTTACATAAAAAATAAGAAACGTTTAAGTAGCGTAACTTGAAGGCGAGAACTTCAAGTGGCTATGTTGGCACTCGCCTCCGCGAAGCTTGTGTGCGAGACTTCCTTAGGCTTTGCCAAACTAGTGAAAAAATCCGCGTGAGAGTTTGTTTTGCTGGTCAGTAAAAAACTCTCTATTGAAGCGCTCTAGTAACAAATTCTGTATCTAGACCAGTCGAAAAACCCTCTATTTCCGAGAACTATAGGTAGTGTAAAGAATTTTCTTTCTAATGTATACACCAATACCCGTCCATTGACACCGAAACCCTCTCGTCGAGATGGCTCGCCGCCCTGCGCAGCTCCCACCTCGAGGACCAACTTTAGGCTACCCGGCAAGCCCGCGAGGCGGCGAAGAGGCAAGACCTCGACGTCCCCACGTGGAAGGCCTAGGCCCAGCCAACAAAACTAAACGACTGGTTTCAATAAAACTTTATTCCTCCTCCTCTAATCATGGCTGCTACTTACTACCCTTTCCCTAGTCACCATCTTTGAGAGAGGTGAAGGGAAGAAGTTTTAATGAATGTTATAACTGACTGTAAATCAGGAACAGTATTTCTTAAATTCTTCTAGATAGTCCATGAGAGTTTCCGATATCCATTTTTAGAGTTCCGATTCACCTACCGAGAAGAAGGCTCTTTCACACTTGCCATCTTCTGACTCATCCACCGGCTGGGCTGCAAATCAGTAATCCTCGATAAGTTTGAATTTGAACTGGGATCCGTCACGTCTGCGTAAACATTTCCAACTACTAGTCACAGATAATTGCAAACCAGGTCGTACAAAACAATAACACCACAGAAGCAGATGCCGAATTCTGAAACTTTTTCATCCCAAGCTTGCGTAATTATTTGTTCATACTAAGTAAGGATCCTACCTTTGTGTACGATCTGACATGATTTGTTGCCACGAAAAAGGCAAGGTGTCTATCTCTGGAATTTTTTGTTCTCATTCTCAGCCGACTCAGCATTTTGAGAGCTACCAAGCTGTTTAACTCACAAAATTTTAATCACGATGAAGAACGTAACTCAAGCCTTCCTACAGACGAGTTGCAAATATTTTTTTACAGTTTACTGGATGCGAAAAGATGGCGTTGTCCGCCGTGTAGGAGCAGTGGTTATGGTGCTCGGCTTCCGATCCGAAGGTCGCGGGCGCAATCCCAGCCGCGGTGGTCGCATTTCAATGGAGGAAAAATGCAAGAGGCCCGTGTACAGTGTGATGTCAGTCACCCTAAAGAACATCACATGATCAAATTTTCCGGAGCCCTCAATTACGGCGTATCTCATAATCATATTGTGGTTTCGGGACGTGAAATTCTAGATATTATTATTAAAAGATGGCTTAAGTAATGGAAGAAGTGACGCGCGCCATTAGATGACTGGTAGACTTTTGAAGCAGTCTTACAAATTGATTTATGGCGTTAAGGCCGAACAATATGCAGCGTTTTTGCTGGCGTTGTCCCGGCGTTTCGTACGCCGGCGTCACTCGGCGTCGACGATACTGGTGACGGTGGCCGAAACGTCCACATTAGGACTATCCAGACATCTGCAGCGTCGGCGTCGACGCCGGAAGCCGTTCGATGGACGGAGAACCAATCTGCGCGCGGCTGGCAGCGACTTCCGCTACGTCGCTGCTGCCAAAATGGCTGCCATCAGCCTCAGATCTATTACGTCGTCGCCGTGCTCTGTGTGACCCGCAAGTTCTGAACTGATGCTTGTATTTGACTTAGCTTGTTCCTCAGAAGCTTCGACAGCAAGCGCTCGGGATTTCTTCGAACACTTTCTGAGCGCCATCCTCAAGTTCATCGGTAGGCTTAGCAGGCTTAAGTGTATTGCCCGAATACGTGGCCCTCAAAAACGTGCGACAACTTCAAGCTCAGATGCCATATATTACCAGTTTGTGGTTCTCCATATGCTCAGTAGATGGCGTTACAAGTAAAATAAACAAAAATAGCCTTTCGGCGGCACTGTGATTTGTTTCCCTCACTACAGAACTGCAAGTTAGACATAAAACCTGTAATCGGGAAGTTTTTTGTTGATCCAGTGACGGATACTTCAAACTGCTTTGTGAGGTATCAGGTTCATTCCCTTTGGTCGCTTGTGTGACGCTGGGCTGGCGCTGGCCCCAGCACTTTCCATGTTGTTGGCCGCCCTCTCTGGCGGCGTTGATGTCATGACGCCGAGAGACGCAACGCCAGAAAACACCGGAAAAAACGCTGCATGTGGTTCAGCCTTTAAGCTTGGTATTGAGAAAAGAGTAGTGAAATAAGCACTTCATTGTTTCTGAATAGATGTATAGCGCCCTAGTTACTACGCTTTACAGGAGCATAAATAGATATTTTATCCTACAAAGAAATGGAAGTGTTTGTTTGCTTTGTGACATATTAAGCTGTAGAGTCTGAATTGATTGGTTATTACACAAGCTGAATTTGTCAGTCCATTTACAAAACATTAAGGTGCTTTGACGTTCTGCTAAAGGTTACAAAGCCGCTTGCTTTCTTCACAACTGCTTTAGTAGCTTTTCTAAATAAGATTTTACATTTTGTATTTTGTGCATACGCGACAAATTTTGTTAGTTTGTCAGAAATATTCTATTGGCTGGTCTGCAACAAAAGAAAAAAAATCGTGTAGAATCGATACATATGCTTAAATTACCATGTGTAGCACAGAAAATCGTGAAATACACACGCGCATTTAACTTTTATTCACAGCATTATCCAGTGTTCCATTATTTCGTCGCAGATGTGAGATTACGATGTCCAGATATTGAGATATCCTGACTCGTACGGCTTCTAAAATGTATGACTGTGGATACAGTGGATTACGAAATATGACCTTTAAGCGCATTCTTCTGAAGATTGGTTAAGTAACAAAAAGTTAAAGTTAACATTTTAGCCATTCTTGATCCCATGTTTTCATTGGGCGCATCTCTATTTGACAAGGCGCAATTTACTCGTGTATGTCGTTAACTTGTATATAACACAGCATCATCAAAAAGGAAATTTACAACGCTAAATGTGATTCATCTGAATAACTTCCACTAGCTTACTTTATTCCATGTTCATGCTTGCCGGAGTTGTGAATAGGTGTCCGCATAACAACACCAGAGAAATTACATCGGATAAAAACTTCTCTACGGTGCGAACAGTATATTTGGCATGCAGATTAACTAGTTCCTGCAGAAAGAAAACGTACATATTTACTTAATTCCGCTGTTATGTAGTCCCCATCTGAAACATGAAGTTTACCAAGCATAGGAATCAAGAATTTAGGAAAACAGCAATTTGGGATAGTTGGCCAAATGTGTAGCCATTTAGCCACACATGAGGCCAAAATTTTGTAGGTATAAATTATAAGGAGACATACCTCCTGACAAAAGAGTGCATGCAATGTAAGCCACGGCGAGCCAGGTCAAAGGAAACTGAAATTTGAGCAGCTCCATCGCTTGTTGGAAGCTTCCAGTCGGTGGACGAAACGACAGTCCTTCGTTTAGGTTTTAATACGGCCAGGTGTATCGTTATATGCGGCAGCTTCCTTGATATCTTCGCGAACAATTGTTACAGGATTTCGAAAGAGATAAGAAATCTCCCAGTACATTGATCTTGACCTCCAAGGTTGTGCCGGTGGGAGATTTCTCCTGTGGCAGCTTCCTTGATATCTTCACGAACAATTGTTACAGGGTTTCGAAAAAGATAAGAAAACTCCCAGTACATTGATCTTGACCTCCAAGGTTGTGCCGGTGGGAGATTTCTCCTGTGGCAGCTTCCTTAATATCTTCGCGAACAATTGTTACAGGGTTTCGAAAAAGATAAGAAAACTCCCAGTACATTGATCTTGACCTCCAAGGTTGTGCCGGTGGGAGATTTCTCCTGTGCGTTGTCGAACGATAAAAATTCGCAGCGTGCGCGCGTTAACTAAAAGCGGACTGCGGGTCTCTGTGTCCAATCGGAGTCTTCAGTCTCTCATTACCCATTAGCAGCGATTGACATGTTCCAGTAGGAAACACCGGTCCATCACTGCGTGATTGCGTCTCGCCAGATTTCTCTCTTGCGCAACGCCACGATGAGCGCCAGCGCCAACGCCGCCGCCAGTGTAAGCGTTACCGCCCGCTGCTTCGCATCTACACATGGTTCCCAATTTAGCGGGAGATGGTGTAATTTTTGGGGTACAGCGAGGGGCCACGCCGCTCCCATGCGGAGCCCGTGCTGTTTTCCAACTGCCCCCACCCAGTAACGTTGGTCTCTGCCAACAAGTATTAAAACGTTGCTGGGGTGGAAATTATACCTGCAATGTAAAGCCGGGAATCCGCCATCTTACCAGTGGAAAGATGTAACGTTAGCGGTTAGCGAGTAGAAAGTGGTGTGTTCCTCACACGCCCTACCAGTTTAGAATGCTTAATCATTTGGGCCTGATATTACTCGACGTGGGCCTTTGTGTAACAAGTTTCCGGAAGATGCCTCAATATCTAGGCAAATTTAATTGGAGATCTGCTCATCAGTACTAGTCTCGATAGGATACCTTCATCGAGAACAGCAATCTGTTATACTATTATTCGCGTGCCTTTACTCTAACCAAGCAAAGCCACTTTACCTCTAGAGGGGCACTACCTGTAAACAGCGCGTTTCTGAGACAAACCATGGGCAAACAGTGGCTTCATCTTGGCCGGCTATGTGTGGCGAGAGTTTCCACTCCAGCATTTTTGCCTCTGCAAGCTATGCCGATTGCGCGCTCACCGATCAGTTAGCTTTGAACCTATTACTCTACTGTTAAGGCGAAAACCTTTAATGTCTCATGCTCACGTCCGTCCGGCCTGCGTCTGTCCGTCTCTCCGTCCGTCCGTCTATCCGTCCGTGCGTCCGTCCGTCTGTCTGTCTGTCCGTCCGTCTGTCCGTCCGTCCGTCTATCCGTCCGTCCGTCCATCCGTCTGTCTGTCTGTCCGTCCGTCCATCCGTCTGTCCGTCTCTCCGTCTATCCGTCCGTCCGTCCATCCATCCGTCTGTCTGTCTGTCTGTCTGTCTGTCTGTCTGTCTGTCTGTCTGTCTGTCTGTCTGTCCGAGCTCTGGCACGGAGTCAGGTGGCCGCCGGGGTGCGCGATCGGACGCTGGTCGCGTCGGACTCTGCAGCGCTCGCGCTTTGCTTGCGCAGCATTGCTGTGCCCAGCGTTTGCAATCGTTTTGGACCGACGCCGTCTCAATGGACACAGGCGTCCACGGAATACACTTTCGAATTTACAAAGGGCCCGTCAATTTAAGCGCTGGAACGCGGATGGCGTTTGCGCGATGCGCAAAGCGCGAGAAAATACGAACGCATGCGAACGGAGGAAGGTAAGTCTCGCATCTCGCAACGATTCGCGGTAAAAAAAAAAAAAAAAAACGCGCACACATTCGGCTTGTGTGTTATCCCTCTGAGAGTGTAAAAGAAAAAAAAAAAGACATGGCATAGTCAGCCGAATGGCCACACGCTTTCGCCGTACACAGTTTGGAATGTACAAAGTGTCCTTCAAATTTTTTATATTTTCTCGAAATTTTCTCGAAATGTGCTGCTTTATGATAGTGACCTACACGCGTTGTTCAGCACATCGCTTTAAGTCCGCCAACACGAAATGTTTCAATGAAGGGCCCATAGCAAGTGCACTCCTTCAAAATAGTTTTTTGCATCGTTGGTAGAACGCATTCGTACGTGTATGGTTTAGTTCAGTTCACATTGGGCAAGCATCATCGCGTGGCCTTTTGGTCAAGGCACTCGCACTTGGATCAAGCAGACTGGATTTCATACTCTATCCCCGGAAGGAAAATTTAATTATCTTTATCAACCATTTCTTTGGCGCCCTCAATCGGTGGATAAGGAGGGATTCTTTAGTGAGGGATGTTTTTCGGAACACGAGCTTCACTGGTCAGGCAGCACAAGCCTCGCTTAGAAAAGAAACTTTATACTGTCATGTCTAAGTCACGTCTAACAGACTCTACAAATCTATGTATATATTTAGACGTTATTCAGACTGCCTCATGGTCAAGATGTTGGCGTAATGTGAGGCACTTATAGTCTACACGTGACGAAATCCTGTATATCGTGCAAAAGAACGGGACGGCGTCGACAAGAGCGTGCTCTAACTACAATGCTTATTTCAACGACGCTCAAGAAATCATTCGTTCTCAAATACCATGCTTAAAACGATGTGCGTAGTAAGAAACGTGCTACGGACATGCATGCTTTGCTTGAACTTAGCGGTAACAATCGTTGGCGCGTTTGTTCCGGCCGGGCGCGGGCATTCGGTCATGGGCACTATATCACTAAACGCCTCGGGTCAATCAAATAGCGGTCACGTCATCAGGCATGAAGAAACCACGTGTTTCCGCTGTTTACAAATGATAACGCATGGCACTAAAGTCACTTGAGTGACGCGGATAACTGAACAGGTACGAAATGCTTTTGTTAAATTCCTTCATTTTAAAGAGGAAATAAACGTCGAGCACTCATTGTGAGCGCAATTTCATAGAATTAGGCGCGCATTATCAGCCGACGCGCGTCTATGTGCAACGAGAAATGGAAATTTTATCAGCTGAATTTATCATTTCTCGCTGTGGGCAGCCATCTTTGGCAGTGGGCTACGGGTACGTAAGGTGGAGCGAATGACCGCGATAGCTTGCGACCGGTCTTTATCGCACGCTGCCCGTCGCCGTTCGCTCCCCATCCGGTGTTTCGATATCAGACCGGCTTGCCGCGCCGACTGGTGATAACAGGGGCAGCGATTACACATGCTTGCTCTACGCGTGGGTGGAAGAGCAAAATAATCGCGTTTTGTGCGATGCACAGAAAGAAATTAAGCTGAGCGTACACGTTAGCCTAAATAAAAAGCTTATCAGCGTCGCGTGTACGTCCAGACATTTACACGTTCTGTTTTCTGTTGACAAAATAAGCATTTAACAGCCAACCTGCTCAGCTTTTGGCTATGCCATGGAGAGCCGACAGGAAAATATCAACATCATCATGAACCAGTTCGCGCTTCCTTCGTCATTTCCTTCCTGTCCTTCACATGCTGCTGCGCTCCCAGATTAGGTGCGCCGATTTGTCCGACGTGGTATTCAATAACTCAAATGGGCGACAGAACAAGTAGACAGACAGAAAGAAAGAAAGAAAGAAAGAAAGAAAGAAAGAAAGAAAGAAAGAAAGAAAGAAAGAAAGAAAGAAAGAAAGAAAGAAAGAAAGAAAGAAAGAAAGAAAGGAATAGAAGGAAGCAGAAAAAGAGCAATAGAGAGAAGGAACGAGAACAAAGACACGAAAAGCTAGAAAGAGAAAGATATAGACGGAGAAAGAAAAAGATACAAAGAAAAACGTCACAAAATAAAGATAGTACAATAAGATAGCGAGACAGAAAGGGAAAGAATAAGAGAAAGATACAGAAATAACGAAAGTGAGAGACAGAAGTAGAGACAGAGAGAAAAAAAAAGTGCAAGAAATATAGAAAGAGCGGGAAAGAGAAAGAAACAAGTGGAGAGAGAAAGAAATAGAAATAAACAGAAACAAAGAGGCGATGAAAAAACAGCGACGAAGAGAAAGAAAGAGAAAAACTAGCAGTTGTTCCGTATACGAATACAACCGTTGAGCGAAACTCCTCAGAAATGGGACGCAAACGACTATGTACGTTCTGAAACTGTTTAACCATTCGAAGGATGCGAGGCAGATTGTTATTTCTGTGTCTCGGTCGATGCCAATGATCTCGCGAAAGCAGCGTTCACTGAAGGTGTCCACATCGGGTAGGTCGTATTTCCAGTACTCGCAGAAACGGTCGAACCCGCAGTGGCTGTATTGTCGGAGGAAGGAAGAGATGGGAGTACGGAGGAAGCTGTAGTCGTCCATGGCAGCAGAGTGTGTGTGTGGCGCAGGGAGAACGCTGGCTTCTTTATAACATTAACTGCTTTTGGAGGGATCGCGCGTTCACCGGTTTGAAGGGAGAGGGCAGAGACGAAGAAAGAGGGACACTAATCTGCCTTCGTTTCGCATGCGTTCGCATTCTGGCGCTTTGCGCATCGTACAGACGCCATCCGCGTTCCAGCTCTCATAAAGCTCATTTATCCTTACGCGTGAAATGGAGACGCCACAGCTGGCACCGTGCCAGGGAGCTTACACGGCGGCGACAGCGCCGGTGGGGTGTGGGCCCAAGGAGCTTCGCTCCTAAAACGAAGGAAAGAAAAATTCGGCATATCACACAGGTGGTGAGCATCGGTTTCCCGCGAAGCAGTCAGCGAGTACTTCTCTACGCTGGAAAATCGACGAACCCAGCCTTCAAAGACTCGTACACAAGAAGTATGGACGACCATACACACTGGGAACTAGCAGCAGTTTGAACTAGCACGTGTCTTTGAAGGCTGGGTTCGTGGATTTTCCAAGCTATGTAACAACAGACATAACACCAGACTCTTCTCCACGCTGCAGTTTTCTTTTCTTTTTTTTTTTGGCTTTGAGCCAAGCGTTTCGAGGGGCTGGACAGGTTTGCGTGCATTATTAGCATTGTGCACATCGTCGGCTTACCACGCATGGCGACTAATCTGGCGTTTAAAGGTTGACTTGTAATCTGACCTAACGTATACACTCAGGTTATAGCACAGACGTTAGTTTTATGGAGGCGGAGCGCATCCTACGGTGTGATTATGTGAATATTTTAAATGCGAAGCATTTCTTTGCATACTGTAAGCACTTTTGCGGTTCTATCTACGTATCTGCGGTTCTATCTATCTAGCCGCCTACGTCTCGGTGCCCTCGTGATCGCCTCCCTAACTTGGGGCATAGCAAAAATTTTATGGGAGCGTAAGAGGCGTTGACGAATATGTCTGGATGATCATGACATGAATAACGTGAAAATCCAGTCGTATACGTCGTGAAACCCTTTCCTGCAGACACGTGAGGCACATACCCGTATACCACGGGCCGCGGTATGCGGGTATGCGCCACAGGTGTTTGACAATTTATGCTTACCCAGTAACGGCGAGGACAGACATTACTAATTTAAAAGCAAGAGCGTCAAGAAAAACTGACGTCAGCAGCGCTGAACCGACGAATACAAATAATGTATATAAGGGTCCCAGCAGGAATCGAACCCAAGCAATCTGCGTGGCAATCAAGTATTCTACCACAGAACCACGCCAGGTCTCGGAATTGCTTTGGAAAAAGACCCTATCCAGGCGCAATGTTGGTCAAACGTCAGTTGTGGTTCCAGTGCTGGCTATATAATTTTATAAACATTGCATATGTCATCCTATCAGGCAGGCGTCATGTCGGGTTAGCGTCAATTGTATACTTAAGCGCCATCCGCTGTAGTTGGTTCACGAAGATGCGAGGGTGGTCCAGGGCTACCATGCCTCGCAAGTACAAGTGCTACATATCAGATTATCGTTTCTGGTGTAGGTAGTACTCATGTTCTGGTTGCCATCTTTACTCAACTGTAAACTGGTTATATCAAACATGTGCGACTGTTCAACATATCTGTGCGTACAGCAATGGTACATATCTTTAAGGTCATTTCGTAACGTTTCGCTCAATAAGAAAATTACTTCCCAGTCACCTTGCCTCCGTATGCTTCGCATAACATCGATTCCCATGGTACTTGGGATCTGCCAAATTTTTCGTTGACGCATTGCGCCAGGGTGGAGAAAAGCTTAAATAAAGTTCCCCATGGTATAGAAAGCGTATTAGTCTTATACTGGAACTACAATTCACGTTAACCCAACATGACCTATGTATCATAGGATCACATATGTAATGTCAATCACCTTGCTATAACATTAGATCGCCGGGCACTACAACCACAATGGACGTTGCAGCGACATGACACCTACACAGTATCTTTTTAGAAAGCAGTTTCCAAACCTGATCTGTCTCCGTCGTAAAATACTTGGCTGTCATGCAGGATAGCTCGGTTTGCTTCGGGCTGGTGTCCTGATTTTTATACATTGCATTCGTGGGGTCAACGCTGTCAATGCCGGATTTTCTTAGCACTGTCACGTTTAAATTATCAATTTTTGTTGTCGCCGTTCTTGCGTAAATAAAAACTGAAAAACCAGTGGCGCATACCCCTAACCGCAGCCGCTGGTATACGGGTATGTGTGGCACGTGACCAGATGTTATTGCGGTAACAATTATATGGGCACTGATGTCATGTCCTGGATATGTATATGTTAGTGTACATTAAATAAATCCACAAAGTAAAATAAATAAGAAAAAAAATTTAGCAGTGCGGCACAGAAATTCGAACATTTAGCCCCTCGCTCCTCAGCCTGCTGCCTCGTTAGCCAGCTCTGCCACGTGCCACTAGCTCTTTGGAATGCTAGCGGTGAGCATTTAGCGCTGGCCATAGAGTTTCATACAATATTATCTAGATTCGAATCTGGCGCTAGTGTCTATGCGGGTTCGTTCAGCGGCGCTTGTACCACCATGGGAATGATGGGAAGTACAGGCTTCGGATCTGCTTCGGATGGATTACGTTCTTTAGATTCGCGACGCTTGTTTGCAGAGTGTAAAACAAAGTGATATGAAGTTATTTCCAATTGAAACTCGCTTCATTTTTTTTAAACGCAAAACTTATTGCTAATAGTTTGCGTGACCGTGAGATGGAAGTGACACCTGGACGAATTCAACTGCCAGGGTATGCATTGCTTTGCCATAGTGTTCCAGGCTTGGCATCAAAATTTAGTGAATTATTTTTTACAACAGTTGAAAACAAACACGTTTGTTTTTCCCTCAAAAGTACGCATTATATATTTATGGGAATAACAGCACTGTATTGAGGGAGAAACACTTAACGTATCGTCTGCTGCGATTTCCTCACATGTAAAGCCTTTCTCGGTCGCCTTTACATCTTGTCCTTCAAAGGGCGTTGATACCACTTCCACAAAATTCAAATAAGCCTCAATAGAAACTGTTATCTTTCAACATTTGTTTTGCACCGCGGTAGAGTCAATTCATGTACAGGTCGGTCCACTGTTAGAGAGAACACACGAACGCGTGGCTCGCGCTCCGCGCAGCGCCATGCACAGCAAGCGGCGAAAACCAAACGCCTGCCCAAAACGACGCACAGGCGGCACATGCCGCGCATCGTCTGCTACTGAAACGCCCTGTAGCGCAGCTTACGCCACCTAGGTTTCAAAAGAATAAATAAAGAATGGTTGCGCGCGGTCCCGATGGAGGGGGCTACTCCAGAACATTCTAGAAACAGGTTGTGACGTCGTCTCGGGCTCCCGAAAGGCTTTAAAAGGAGAGACGGGAGCGGACGAAGGGAGTGGTGGTCCGCTGCGCGGGTTGAATGTGTCTTGGCTTGTACCCTGACCTTTTCTCTCTCGTATACAGGCCGGCACGAGTGGGAACAGTGTCTTAGACCGTCTCTGACCATTCCCGACTGCGTGTCGCGCCCGGACCGCCGAACGTACTCGATGTACACCTACGGGAACAGCGGCTTGACGCAGCCCTGACCGTGTACTCCCGTGGCACGCTCGCCTCACGCCGCCGAAGCGGCAGAACCCCCGTCTTGGTGGAGGCGCGCGCCGCCCCTTGCGAATAGAACCCTGTTGTTGTTGTATTTCTTGATCCCCTGGACTTCAAGTTCGCGAGCGTCACTTTTCACAGAGCTGAAGTTTACTCGCGACAGCCCCTTTGCCCGAGAGTGGCCGCGCTGTCGCGGCCCTACCGAACAATCGCACGTCACAAGGCGTGCGAAAAGAATGCGTGAATTCCTACTTATGAATCCCTGAGCTCAAGGATAAGGTTTGCTCGCGTGCGTCTAAATGTCGTACAGAGTCCGTACCTAGAGAGAGAATCTCTAGGGACTTTTCGATCTAGGGACTTGCGATGGGGGGTGCCGTCACTTCGTAGCGGAGGTTTTTGGAACGCTGCTTCGCCGGCCGGTGTGACCCGATGTCGCCGTTATTTTCTCGAGCTAGCGCCCTGCTGGAGCGATTTTCAGCGTTCGTCTCTTGTCTCTGCTTCGACGACGATGGACGATGACCGCGAGTCCTGCAGCTTTCGTTTCGGCAGCGTAGTACGCGATCCGGTGTCCCGTAGCGACTTCGTCGTGACTGCCTCAGAGAACATCTATGACTGCCTTTGCTTGATCGGTGTGGCTAGGGTTACGTCCAGGCGTAACTGTTGCCACCGCTGTCGTTACGTCCAGACGTTACTGGCGCCTTTCCTTACCTGCCGTCACTATAGGCTACTGCTCACTGTAAAGCCAGTTTTACTAGCGCCTTTCCTTACCTGGCTACTGCTCACTATAAGGCCAGTCCGTCAGTATAGGCTACTGCTCACTATAAGGCCAGTCAAATATTTTGCCAGCGTTTGCTCAAGTGGCTGTGTCATTACAGCGAAAGAGTGGTAGCGACGTGGGTTGGGGCGCCCGCCGCTGTCACGAAGGCGATTTCCTTAAAGAAAAAAAAATATATATATTAGCGGCGCCCGTGGAGCATTAATGCTATACTATTAGAACAGTGCTTCAAAAAAGAAAAGAAAAGTTAAAAAAAAAAGAACTTCGTCGAGATTTGAACCACCAACCTCTCTGCTCCGAGCACGGCACGTTAGCCCGCTGCGCCACTAAAGCTGATCGGTTAGGTAGGTTTAACAGGCGGAATGGCTACGCACACCGGCTGGCGAAGCGGCGTCGTTCCAAAAAGCTCCGCTACGAAGTGACGGCACCACCATCGCAAGTCCCTAGATCGAAAAATCCCTAGAGATTATCTGTCTAGGTACGGACTCTGTACGACATTTAGACGCTCGCGGTTTGCTCGGGTTCATGCCTCGGCTATAGTTGGTTCATGGTTGCAACAGATGAAGAAATAGCGTGTAACAGCTGACTGAACACATGACGAGGAAAGCACGACAACAGCACTGTTTATTCTTTTATATAGCGCTGTAGTCGTCCGTTCTTCGTCTGGTGAGCTGTTAAATTTTTTCCGCACTTTCTTTCCATCGGGATTGAGGGCAATGTAGCAAGGTCACGGAGATTTCAAGCGCTACAAGGCCTTCAGTGCGAATGTCTTTCGTTAGTTTTTTTTTCTTTTTTTTTTCTGGTTCTGTAATGCGTAAATAAATATTGTGATCTCCAGTTTGCATGTCATGTTCGAAACAGAAATGCGTCACTCAAAATTTTTGCACGGCTTAGCACTTTTTCGAATTGCAAGCGCGTGACAGCGCTGCCGCGCCACTGCACGACTCTTGACGAACGATTGCACCGCAGAGCCATGAGAGCGTGGCCGCACGCGAGGTATGGAAATGGCGTTTCAGTTGCAGACGACGCAGGGAATGTACCGCCTCTGCATCGGTTTGCCCATGCGTTTGGTTTTCGCCGCTTGAGCTGCATGGCGCTGCGCAGAGCGTGAGCCACGCGCTCGCGTGTTCCCTCTAACAGTGCACCGACCTGTACGTCAAATATAGTCATATTTCGCAAGCATGCGGTTAAGACACATGCATTCGGAGCGGGAAAGGCCGATCAAATCTCAGCACAGGAGTCATGTTTAGTTTTTTGCAATTTATTTATTTATTTATTTATTCATAGCGGCAGTCGTCTTGCTTGACGTAGGGGCAGACAGGTGTGCCGACAGTTTTCCCGCTGGGTCGGCGAGGAAATATACTTACGCAATAAAAGCGGTCTTGCGTAAAGTTGAATGCATCAGGCCGTTGTACTGGTTGACGGAAGTTGGTTGGACCCAACCACTGAACACACACACAATCTACTCTTTTCTTCCGAGACGTGAAAGGGGCAACAGAGAAGAGCAGTAAAAAACTCTCTTTTATTAGAAACTCTCGAATCTGAGCCATCTTACGATTGCTTGAACTCCGTGTGGAAAATCATGTTAATAGTGGAATAATTGAAGATTGTGACTAGTCGATTAGAGCCGTTGCTGCGTAAACTGCCAATAAACATGCAAGGTATAGTTGTAATATAATACGATTCTCACATATTTCTACTGTTAATTCATGCCTGCTGTATACATGCCGATATTCTGTATCTCTCAAGTCATGACAAAGTCAATGATAAGGAGCCTGTAAATTATTTATCTATCTTCTATTATAATTATCCAAGTATAACGAAGCATTATTTATCTTTTTTCCTCCTTTTATAAACTCTGAAAATGAGAAGTATCAAAATGCAACAAGTATTTTGTCAATTTCAGTTTGATATATTTCACTGGTTGATACACACGTTTAGAAGTGGCACTTCTGTCAAGAATTACATCGTGCTCCCATTATTACTATGACAAATTGCTCGGCTGTTGTTATTTAATGGGGCATTCATTGTACTTTTTGAAGCACATTATCTGCCCTAACCTTGTGTTGTAGCCGCAACTTCAGCTGCCGAGTAACCATAACTTCGGCTTCAGTGTACGCTCACCATAAAACACTGAGGCCTACATCTTCTTAGAATTACAATGCACTACTATAACGCTTAGTGCGTCACATTTTATTTCTCGCATGCAGCTTAAAACACGTGAATTTCAAAGGACGGCAGACAGAGAAATGAAGTTCACATTTGTTTCACTATTGGCTTTCATCTAAACTCGTTGTTCACATGACGTGATGAAGCAGCCGCGTGGAGAGAGCCGCGTGAAGCAGCCGCGGCACATTGCCGTCGATTCGAGAAAGCAGTGATATGGTCAGCGAGACTCCACCATTCAAGGGCCATCATATTATGCGCGTGCAGGCATTTGCACGCACTGCGTCTTATATCGCCAAACGATTTTCATTGCTCAATGGCATATTTAAAATTTCCTAGTGTCATAGAAATGCTTCTTATAAGCCGTAATGATTCAAAGGTGGACATTTGACAGACTTCGCTCTGGTTGGGAAGCAGATAACGTTGGAAAAAGGACACTAACCAATGATTCATTAAAAGTAAAACCTTCTTTTTTCTTTAAAATCAGAAAATCCCGACGTTTCGGGTCCAACTCGGACGCTCCTTCAGGTGTGACTAAGGGGGGCACCGGAGAGCAACAGAGTTTATAACGCCTTCCCTTCAAGCTGAGTGGTCATGATTCTTTCTACCGATGTGCCCTAGTCCGTTGTAGTACACACTCGGCAGCGCACCTGCAGACTGGTTCACGTTCCCGGGTGTTGCCTGAATATGCCAGGACTCCACAAAAAGCCGCTTGTGGAAACTGGCCTCAATGTGGACGATGCGGAAGTTATCAAAAGCAATGCGGTGATTGTTGACCTCGCTGTACTCGGCCAGTGCACTCCTTTGTCGGTCGAACTTGCGGACGTCGTTCCGGTGTTGTCGCAGCCTCTCTGGAAAGTTTTTCGTCTCCCCTACATATGAAGCGCCACAATCCCCACAAGGAATGGAGTGTATCACTGCGCTTTTTAGGAGCGAAGCTCCTTAGGCCGGCACCCCGCCGTCGCGGTCGAAGCTCCCTGGCACGGTGCCAGCTGTGGCGTCTCCCCTTCACGCGGGAGGATAAATGAGCTTTATGAGCGCTGGAACGCGGATGGCGTCTGCACGATGCGCAAAGCGGCAAAGCGCGAGAATACGAACGCATGCGAAACAGAGGCAGATTAGACTCTCTCTCCCTCTTTCTTCGGCTCTGCCATCTCTCCTTAAACCGGCGAGCGCGCGAAACCATCGCTTCACCCTGTCATCCGCCAAGTGTTTGGTCGGTTGCCTGCACAACGAAACGCCGTGCGTGCGGAACACCGCGTGCGTCCCATTTCTGACCCCCGTATTCAGAAACGCTCCTTGACTTGAATTTGACTTGCCACCACCTCAAGGCAGCGCGTTTGAAACGCTTTTGTGCTGCCTTGGCACCGCCTAAAGACAGCGCGTTCGAAACGCTTTTGTGCTGCATTGAAGGCAGGGGCAAGTCAAGTTCAAGTCAAGGAGCGTTTCAGATTACGGCAAACTAGAATTTAGAAACGGAGCTTCACTCATCGGTTGTATTTGTACACGGAACAACTGCTAGTTTTCTTTGGGTGGTCTGTCTTTTGGGCGCCGAAAGAAGCGGCCGAGCGTAGAAGTTAGCTTATGCGGCACTTTTATTCCCTGCTCCGACAGAACGCGTGCGAGGGCTTCGCTGGTACCTTGAACGTAGGGAATGCAGCCGCGGGCATGCTTTCGAGGCGACGGGTCAATGCCCTCTTGAAGGGGTCGGCGGGAAACGGACCTGACGGCGTGCAACCCTCTCAATGAAGGCTTTTGAGTAGCCGTTGTTTAGATGGTCGCATCTGATTTTCCATTGCTCATCCGTCCGTTCATCCTCCGAAGAACAAACCGTTCGTGCGCGGGTGAGTAGAGATGATACCACCGCTGCTTCATGGTGGAAAGGTGGTTGGAACTAGCGTCGAGGTTGCGACCGGTGTGGGAGGGCTTCCGGTACACCGAGAAATGCTGCAAATCTCCCATCTTTGTCACGAGGACATCAAGGGACGGCAACCAATTGTTTCTTTCCCGTTCCACGGTGAACTGAATGGTCGGCTCGATAGAGATCAGATGGGCTGTGAAGGCGTCTACGGCTGAAGGTTTTAGTATGCAGAAACAGTCATCGACATACCTTAAAAATATCTTCGGAGTGATGCCAGCCGACTGCAGTGCTCTTTCTTCCAGCGCTTCCATCACGAGGTTTGCTGTTGTTACAGACACAGGTACCCTCCTAGCTGTACCAGTTTGCTGTTTGTAGTATTCTCCATTGACGGAGAAGTACGTACTGCTGAGACAAAAGTTCAGCAGGCGGCACAGCTCGTCAATGTTCAGGCATGTTCTTGGCTTGAGGTCCTCGTCACACTCCAGCGCTCCACGCGCTTTGGCCACTGCTAGTTGGACGGCTACGCTTGTGAAGAGGGAGAAAACATCGAACGACACGAGGCATTCATCTTCGAAAACAGGAACTGGGAAAAGGAGCTCAACGAAATGGCTACTGTTCTCCACGTGAGTGGGCGTGCTACCCACGACGGGAGCCAGAATCTTGTGCAAAAAGCTCGACAGGGCTCGGAGTGGAGAAGATATGAAATACACAATCGGTCTCAAGAGAACACCCGGTTTATGGGTCTTGGGAAGCCCGTAAAGCCGGGCGGACTACCCTTCCTGCACATCAAGTAAAGGTACAGAGCTCTGGCCTCCCGGTGTTTCAGGAACACGTCTCCTAGGATCTTGTTGAGGTATCTCTGTACCTGTGCTGTAGGGCCCTTCTTTAGTTTGCCGTAAGTGCCACTATGAAGGTGGTCTTGGACCTTGCGGTCGTAGACTCGCCGGTCAAGGACGACGGTAGTCAAGGGCGCCAGTAGTCAAAGACGCCGGTCAAGGACGACTTCTTCCTCCGGGTCAACTTCTTCGAGACGTTAGCCCGGAGGAGGACGCCTTCGACGCTGGAGTTTTAATAAACACAACTTAACGTACAAAACTATTTACAGAAAAAAAAATGCGAATGGCCCGCAGTGGGGCCTACAAGAGCAGTGCCAGTGTCTAGCCGGCAAGCTTTTTTCGTAGCAAAGCACGTCCCGGCTTTCTTGGACGCTCCTTTTATCCCGTGTCTCCCCGAACCACTCCTCGTTGTCTCCAGTGAGTGACACCGGCCAAGACCTCGCAAGCGGGTCCGTGGAAGAAGCGGAGGCGTGAATCCTGTCGTCCAGCCCGCTCCAGCACATGAATGTCGACGTGGAGAGGGGGGGGGGGAGGTCATGATACCACAAAGGTAACCTATAGGTAGTAGTAATGCAGAACTATCGATGGTACTGTCGATATTATCCATAGTTGAGCCACTATCGAACTATCGATGGTACAAGAAACTACCGATAGCGCTATCGATAGTAAGTTTGAAAGTACAGTGGTCAACATGCATGTCTAGAACGATGGAGTGTTGCACTCGGAACAGCACGAGCGACATCTGCAGTTCGAAACGGGCCAATTTTCTGAGCATGCGCGGCGCCTTGCAGTTTCCGTCCTTGATTATCGTTGCGGCTGCGATAATTGCTTTGGCCATCAGAAGCGCTGTCAACTGTGTGCGCCAAAAGAGAGGGAGAAATGAACATTATTTTCGACCAGGCTCTTTGTACTTCAGCCCTAAGGCGGGTGGCCTCCTCAGTCCAGGTAGCCATGGCTCCTATTATACTGTGAACTTATTCTCGATTCGTGGTATCGTATAATACCAAGAACGGTGGACTTCGTTTTTTGCTTTGTTTTTCTTTTAACCGTTCAGGTGCTTTCGATGGCCAAAGCAGTTGTTGCATCCGCATTGATAAACAAGGATCAAAAATGCAACGCACGCGTGCCGTTGGCACCGTGCATGCTCAGGTGTGGCGTATTTACGACTGCAGATGTCGCATGTGCAGTTCCGAGCACGACATGAGAGTTCATCACTGTACAATCGATAGTATAAAATCGACCGCGCGAAGTCATTGCAGCATAAACTTTATTCTCCGAATGCGTGGTAGTATATGGCGAAGAAGGAGAAGCAGGCACAAGGGCAAGAAAGTTGACATGCTTGCATTCATTCAGCAGAATGATTGGCTGACATTATTAACCTGAACTGTTCAGCTTTAGCAGAAAGGAAATCGTCACACGTGGCGGAACTGCGCGGCTTCAAACTTATATTGCATTTTGTGAATTCAGAATAAAAATATCAAAAGCAAAGTTTTTTTGTAAGGTGTAACTGGTTACTTTTGAATCCGAATTTATTTACGGACATATTCATGCATTTTGATTGCGGCAATAATTTATTTCTTTCGCCAGAAGATTGCTCATAAATTAAGCGAACTCAATACTGCCGATAGTAGGCTATCGCAAATCATTTGGCAATATCGCCGTCCAACAACAGCATAATTATTGACAACAATCTTGATTATACTATCGGCCGCAATACTCCTGATGATACCATTTATTGCACTCTCGATAATATCGATTGTTTACCGATACTCGTACTATCGATAGTTTCTTTACACTATCGATAGTTAAAAAAAACTGTCGATATTTTTTGTTATTTGTTCTGTGTAAGGGTGCCCCGTTGTGATGCAGAACTATCGGTAAATGGACTATCGATAGTATCGATAGTTTAAGAAAGAACTATCGATACTATCGATAGTCCATTTACCGATAGTTGTGCATCACTAATAGGTAGCTAGTGTCAAAGGTAGCCAATATCAAATACAGCAGTGCATAAACCTATAATCTTTCGCAGCGCCCTATAACCCCTATCATCATCATCATCATCATCATCTACCTGACTACGCTCACTGCAGGGCAAAGGCCTCTCCCATGTTCCGCCAATCAATGCGGTCCTGTGCTTTATGCTGCATATATGACCCTTATAGTATTATTTATATTTTCGTTGTTTCAGACACTGAACAAACTTAAGCACTTATGATAATGACATACTGAAAAGACGCTCATGTTCGTGTTATCGCAGAGTCCATTGAAAGCGAGATAAATCGTGTTTTCTGTTTGTTGGCATAGCACTAAGGAGTAGTAAGTGTTTCTTCAAGTTTTCTAAGGCCAGTTTGTCTTGGCGTACTTGCACCCAATGAAAGAACACTAATATTGTTGGGTTTTTAAGTCCCATAACCACGCCACGATCATGAGTGTTGGCGTTCTAGAGGTCTCCGAAAAATTTGACCATCTGGCGTTCTTTAACCTGCTCCTAAATTTAAGTACGCAGGCCCCGAGCGTTTGACAACCATCGACACGCAGTTACAGCGGCCGGGATCTGATCCTACGACCTTGGGTCAGCAGTCCAGTATTTTGACCACTGTAACATTGTGACGAGTCCCAATCAAAAAAACGATGACGAACCTTTTCTTCCATTTATTGGTACCTTGCGCGCCAATACCTACAAAAAGTTTTTACTGCTTGCACAAAGCACAAGGTAGAGAGAGAAAGATCACACTGTGTATACGACCACTGAGGAGATTGCTGTACGATCCATTTGGTGTACTACGGGAGGACCCTGATGTCTTCGACTGGATTCGCCTACCCTCAGTGGGCTTGTAGGGTGAAGTGTCTGACTCGGTGACGGCGCTTGTAGTTCGACTGTCAGTGTTGCCTTCTTCGGATTCACTCGTCGCTCCATCATTCGAGGTCGTTATCTCCACCATGGAAATCGGTTCTCCTGTGGAGCGAGGCTTGGTAGTGAGCACTCTTGCAATCGCAGCTGCCTTCTTGCTTGTTAAGTCCATCTCTGTTGTCATTCGTTTTGTTGCAATCTCCACTGTATCTTCAGATGTTGAATTGTGTACTGCAGTTTCTGTTGTATAATCCAATGTACTTGCCGATGTGGCATTCCCTGTAGCATTTTCTGTTTTTTTATGCACCGTTGTATATTCTAATGTTGAAATCTGTGTCCTACCTTCAATTGTTGAATCCTCCGCTCTAGTTTCGATTGTTGTGTACTCCCTTGTACTTGTGGCTGTGGCATTCCCTGTCGTATTTTGTAGTTTTCTATGGAGGGTTGTATATTTTGATGTTGCAGTCTCCGTTGCACTTTCACTCGTTGAATGGCCCACTGTACTTTCGGTTGTAGTGTATTCCCCCTCGTACTCGGAGCTGTGGCATTCCCCGTCGCACTTTCTATCTTTCTATGCAGGGTTGTATATATTGATGTTGCAGTCTCTGTTGCTCTTTCACTTGCTGATTGGCCCGCTGTAGTTTCGGTTGTTGTGTACTCCCTGGTACTTGGGGCTGTGACACTCCCTGTCGCATTTTCTATTTTTCTATGCTGCCCTGTATATTTTGATGTTGCAGTCTCTGTTCCAGTTTCACTTGTTGAATGACGCGCTGTACTTTCGGTTGTAGTGTATTCCCTTGTACTTGGGGTTGTGGCATTCCGTGTCGCATTTTCTATTTTTCTATGCAGGGTTGTATATTTTGAAGTCACCGTCTCTGTTCCTCTTTCACTTGCTGATTGGCCCGCTGTACTTTCATTTGTAGTGTATTCCCTTGTACTTGGGGTTGTGGCATTCCGTGTCGCATTTTCTATTTTTCTATGCAGGGTTGTATATTTTGATGTTGCAGTATCTGTTCCACTTTTACTTGTTGAATGGACCGCTGTACTTTCGGTTGTTGTGTACTCCCTGGTACTTGGGGCTGTGGCATTCCCTGTCGCACTTTCTATTTTTCTATGCAGGGTTGTATATATTGATGTTGCAGTCTCTGTTGCACTTTCACTTGCTGATTGGCCCGCTGTAGTTTCGGTTGTTGTGTACTCCCTGGTACTTGGGGCTGTGGCATTCCCTGTCGCATTTTCTATTTTTCTATGCTGCCCTGTATATTTTGATGTTGCACTCTCTGTTCCAGTTTCACTTGTTGAATGACCCGCTGTACTTTCAGTTGTAGTGTATTTCCTTGTACTTGGGGTTGTGGCATTCCCTGTGGCATTTTCTATTTTTCTACGCAGGTTTGTATATTTTGAAGTCGCCGTCTCTGTTCCACTTTCACTTGCTGATTGGCCCGCTGTACTTTCGGTTGTTGTGTACTCCCTGGTACTTGGGGCTGTGGCATTCCCTGTCGCATTTTCTATTTTTGTACGCAGGGTTGTATATTTTGAAGTCGCCGTCTCTGTTCCACTTTCACTTGTTGAATGGCCCGCTGTACTTTCGGTTGTTGTGTATTCCCTTGTACTTGGGGTTGTGGCATTCCCTGTCGCATTTTCTATTTTTCTACGCAGGGTTGTATATTTTGAAGTCGCCGTCTCTGTTCCACTTTCACGTGTTGAATGGCCCGCTGTACTTTCGGTTGTTGTGTATTCCCTTGTACTTGGGGTTGTGGCATCCCCTGTGGCATTTTCTATTTTTCTATGCTGCCCTGTATATTTTGAAGTCGCCGTCTCTGTTCCACTTTCACTTGCTGATTGGCCCGCTGTACTCTCGGTTGTTGTGTATTCCCTTGTACTTGGGGTTGTGGCATTCCCTGTGGCATTTTCTATTTTTCTATGCATGGCTGTATATTTCGATGTTGCAGTCTCTGTTCCACTTTCACTTGCTGAATGGCCCGCTGTACTTTCGGTTGTTGTGTATTCCCTTGTACTTGGGGTTGTGGCATTCCCTGCGGCATTTTCTATTTTTCTACGCATGGTCGTATATTTTGGTGTTGCAGTCTCTGTTCCGCTTTCACTTGATGAATGACCTGCTGTACTTTCGGCTGTGTACTTCCTTGTACTTGCGTTTGTGGAATTCATTGTCACGTTTTCTATTTTTCTATGTACGGCTGTATATTCTGTTGTTGCAGTCTCTGTTCCGTTCTCCGTACCATTCGTGGTATATTGAGAGGTTGTATTCTGTATTGTAAATGTTATTATAGTGTTCTCTGTTGCACCTTCTGTTGTTGCACGTTCTGTTGCATTTTCGTTCACTGCACTTCCGGTTGGTGCATCGTCTGTCGTGCTTAATTGTGTTGCAATCTTCCTGGTATTTAGAGTTGTGGGATTCTCCACTGCATTATCTGTTTGAAGGTGTTGCATTCTATCGTGTGCTGTACTAACCATATGTTCCGTGATAGACGTCGGAACCAGCCGCTCAGCTAATCCAGTTGTCACAGGTGTTTCTTCTGTATCACTTGGTGGACATGTGAAATCGTTCACATGAACGCATTGTCCATTTTGGCAGACGTGATCTTTCCTGGTGCTTGCCCACATCTGCATGTTAAGAGGAAACGGGTAATTATGAGAACTGTCATGCCGAGTTTATGAAGGCAAAGTAATATAAGTTAAATAAGAGGCAGTGAGGGAATGCTGCATGATCTTAAGGTAAATTATTTTGTCCTGAAAGGAATGCAGAAATAATAGGGTGAAGTGAAATTCGTAAATGCTTGCCCAGAGAAGGTCCATATAGTTTAGGGCATTAACAATTCGTTAAAGCATAACAAACCTCTCTAGATGTGCTTCTGACTTATATTCGCGGGTGTTTGGTCCGTTTATTGTTAACATCATTTTATTTATTGTACCCTCAGGGCCAAACAAGGCATTGCGGAGGGGAGTGGGTTACAGGTTACAATGAAAAGTTGTAAAACATAAGTAAAGCATGATTCTGTTGGTATATAATGCAATCAGTAAAAAATATTGAAACTATTATAAAGTGTTACGTCAAAGTAAATTGTACAAGAAACACAAATATAATATTGCAAAAAAATAATAAGTGAAAAATCTAAAAACTATTAAAAAGTGCTACGTGAGCGTATGGTATACAAGAAATACTTGACCTAATACACGAAGCAAATTTGCATGTGTATTTTTGAATCAAACATTATTCCTAAGGGCAGACTTTTGAAAAAAAAATACAATTTTAAAAAATGCAAGAAAACAGAAATACAGGGTATATGGCTAAAATGAAATCGCATTCGAGTTAGCAATGTTTTTAAGGTATCACAAAATAGCGTTGTCCCTAATATATATATATATATATATATATATATATATATATATATATATATATATATATATATATATATATATATATATATGCCTTCGGGAAGGTGGTCTCACTGTAGTGACGTCCGAGGAATGAATGATTGGGAAAATGTGTTGGTGCTGTTATAGAGGGAACGTGAACCTTATAAGAATAGTCGATGCCACGCGATACATAGTGCGGAGTATGAATAAACATGTCATGCAATCCTGTGTGGTGAAGTATTTTATGAAGCAATGATAAACGGGAGATTTTACGACGGGCTGCAAGAGATGAAAGTGATAGGATATTTTTCATAGCTGCTATGCTGGCATATCTGTTATAATTAGAATTAATAAAGTAATCTGTGTTATTCTGCACCAAATCTAGTGCATTAATGAGGTTAAAAATATGAGGGTCCCAAACTGATGACGCATATTTTAGTTTCGGACGTATTAAAGTTTTATAAAGCAATATTTTTAAGGAAGCGGGACAATAAAAAAAGTTTTACCTGAGGTAGCCAATGGTGCGGTTAGTATTGCTAATTACATAGTTAATGTGGGTTGCTATAGTAAGGTTGAATGTGATACGAATTCTTCAGTATTTGTACGAGTTTACTTGTGTCCGCCCCGGTGGATCAGTGGTTACGGTACTCGGCTATAAATTATATATAATTATATAACTATATAACTCGGCCATTAGCTATAAATTGCAACAGTTATATATTATATTTAGAGCAAATTGTAGGCGACTACAGTCATCGTGTGAAGTAATCTCTGTAAAAACAACGCAATCATCAGTGAAAAGGTGAATATTGGAAGTTGCCTGTGAAGGATGGTCATTAATATATATTAAAAACAATAAAGGATCGAGGACCGATTCCTGGGGTACTCCTGAGGCAACAGATTGGGGAATTGAAGTCGTCAGCGGTAACGTACAGTGAGTGGTCAGTAAGAAAGCACTCAATCCATTTTAATAGTTTAGCGTCGAGATTCATGTTTTGTAGCTTGTGGATTAGTAGTTTATGACAAACATTATCGAATGCTTTTAAGAAATCTAAAAATAATGCAGTCAGTGCGTAATGAGTTGCGTCTCACATGAGTACGACTTCCCAAAGCCGTATTTTGCAGGTGAAAAAAAAGGTGTTATCTTCAACAAAATCAACGATGTTTTTGAATAATATGTGTTCTAAAAGTTTGCAGCACGTGCTGTTGAGATAAATGGGGCGACAATTACTTGCTAAATTCTTGTCACCTGACTTCTGGAGTGAAACCAGCTTCCCAACCTTCCATTGATAAAGTAAACGCCGGCGTCGAGTGACTGTTCATAAATGTAGTATACCCCTTTCCTGCCCGAGAAAAATATAATAGAAAAATTGCTAACTTGCTCAAAAATTATTGACGTTTGCTCTATTGTAATTAGGTTTTGAAAGGTTAAACTGTAAGAATTGGTGTTTTTGCCCCAGAAAACAGACCCGCACATATGTGCGGGCTGGGCTTTTATTCATGTGATTCACTGCAGCGAGGAATACACTCATAACGGCTAAGACAAAGCAAAAATTGCTTGGTTAGCGCTGCGAATGCAACATTTTAGAGTATTGTGTGTCACTTGTGAGGCACAGGTATAAGTTGCACTTCACACAACGCGTCCTTGAACAAGAAGCTACACTTGACAGCCTGCAGTGATGTGCAGATGTCAAGCCGTATACTGATCGCCAGTGGTACAGCTGAGTCTAATCGCTTGGCTATGCCGGGCGACTTTTACACTCCAGTAATGTTGTCTAAGGATTGATCTTGTGACACACTTTTCTTTCCCCTTTCGATTCTTGGGCGCCTGGTGACGAGCAAAGTTTTTCAGAGATGAAATGCAGCCCATGATCAGGTCCCTACCTAAAGCTGCTTGATATTTTGCTGAGTTCCTTGCAAGGTTTTTCTACGTCTACAACTAGGGCACACTGCCGTTTTGTCAGCAATAACTTCAACGATCGTTGCATTAAATTAGTATGAGAAAGTCCGCAAAGGAGTCTTGACAAGGAAAACAACGTTCGGTGTCTCACCCCTTCCAAGCCGGTGAGGCTTTGCAGCCGAATGTGTTTTTTTCCAAAAGACACCAATTTTACTGAAACTGGCAGGATAGGGTGACTGGTCACTGACCCAGTTATTACGGAGGCGACTGCTCAAAAATTCGCCTTCCATACTCCAGTTTTCATCACTAAGTTGGCTCGAACCACGAATATGAATCTCTGTCAATTCGTCAACGTGGTCTCTACCCAATTCTGACGCAAGACATCAGGAGGCTCAATATCTCTTCTATGTCTTCATTCTCTGGTTTGAAAATCTCGGCATGTGAAAAAAAAAAAGAAAAGTGAGCGCCCACAGAAGCTTGTTCCCTAAATTAGATATAATTTCAGCAATTTTAACCCTCAATGTTATTTATTATCCTTAGAATTTCACTGGCGGTACTGCAACTCTACATGATAGGCAATGTAAAATCTGATTCTTTGAAATATAATGGATGTTTTCACAGCACATTCACAAAATTAATATTTTATGCGTAAATGGTGATCACAATTCACGCTCATCACTTCGCATCGCTAACTTCAGATATGAGAAAACATCAGGAAACACCAACCAAAGAAGTGTCAATAAGATGCCAAGAAAGCTATTCGCAATAAAAAAAACAGAATGTGCAGGCGCAACCGCGCACGAAGGAGCCAACCTGCGCCGCCCTGCCGTGCACTTGACGAAGACTAAAGCCCAGCCGGCACAAACGTGCGGGTGACTTTTTCACGCGTGAGTACACAGCGCGTGTGGTAAGAATGCATAAATTTTTTAGCGAAGCATGTTTTTCTAAGCCTAAATATTCATTTCATATGCATGCACTCCCGAAAAAAAAATGTACAACAAGAAGGAGCGTTGATTTACACGTCTGAGGTAGCTGCTGTCGGCGCACGTGCTCAGACGGCATTTTTCGTGGAAGATTACTCGCCCTCTGGTGTCGAAATTATTGAACTACTGAAACAGATATATTCCCGTAAACATTGACTTCAGCGGCACAGAGCTATGAAACCGAAACTGAAACAGGTGCCGTTTCGTGAGCGTCTTTATTGACCCGCACATTTGTGCGGGTCAGGCCGTAAAGGGATACTGGTCCAGTACTACTTTTGAAGAGACGGACAAAGGGAGGTGCACACGAAACTAAAGGGCAGATCACCTATAAAACCGCGTTCTTGAACCAATGAACCACCCTGAATTCCCGCATTTTGCAGTCACATAGTGGAACACATTAATAGGATCTCAATAAAACTGTAAGCAATCCGATATTATTTCTAAGTGTTTTATTTGAGGTATTTGCTATGAATATGCAGGCTCGTTGTTCACTAAATACAGGTCTGTATGAAGCTTTTTTTCTGTAAAAGTGGTTTGACGTAAGGCTCCAGCCATTTTCGCACAAGACTCTACATCAAGGCGGAAATACGTTGCCTGCATTTGAACGGACACTCGTACGACTAATTAAAAAAACTCTTTAATTAATTTTTACACATTGATTCGAGGGCAGCTGATAATATTCGAAAGCAGTAGAGCATGACAATTTATGGCATACATTCTTTTGTTTTCTTTTGCTGGTTTGTTATTGAAATCTCGCAATTTGAGATTCTCCATAAAATTTTAACGGCGATATCAAAACTGATCGCGACTGTCGAGCCCAAAACGCGATCACATGGTTACGTCAGATCGGAACTTCCCGTGACAATGAAGTAACAAAATCTGAATGAAGGCGCGTCATGGCCGCATTCTTTTATGAAAACGGCAAGTCATCTCCCTTGCATAAGCTGATCGCGTTACTTTTGCGTGCAGTGTTTGGTACTTATCTGTTTCTTTCCACTTGAGTGCAAGAAAACCGCAATATGAACCTTTCCTTCCTCTTTAAAACATAAACGTCTGGGACAGCCAGTGCGGCGCTTCCTTTTGCAGACAGGCGAAATAATTTTTCGCGCCTGTTTATAGTTTAAGAAACAGACAACCACCATACATCATGCCGAAAGCATCAGCAGTCTACTTCTGTATTTCAGAACGCTTGTCGATTTTCCTGACCAGATTCTGCTTGAGTGCGCCTTCATTCACATTTCACCACTTCTTTGCGGCTTGTCTTACGTACTAGACAGACCGCGCCTCCTTTAAAATTTGACTATGAATATCTCAAATTACGTGCAACTATGACGATTTCTAAACCATGGGCATGCGATAATTTGAACGTATTACAATTTTCTTACATAAACGACATCCCTAAAGTCAATATTTAAAATAATTCATGATCAATTTCTTAGTAAGTTGTCGCGCCAACTTCATTTTAGTTCCGGCAAAGGATTTCTGCCTTGACAAAGTTTCGCGTGCTAGAACGAATGGACGCTTCCTCCCATGAAATTTCATAAGAAAAAAACGGTATTGTCTCGAAGAAAAAGACACCTGTATATCCTTTCATCTGAATGCGCAGAAAGCGAATGCTAGATAGCCAGGGTTACATTATTAATATGAAAGCTTTGTACACCTCAGGAGCACGCTACCTTGAAAAAACGCCAAGCTTGCGTGGAACGCACAGCTCAGTCATAGCGACAGCTGGAAGAGCGGTGTTTCTAGAGTTCCTTGTAAACTCTGTTTGGGCTAGTAATTGAAGTACACTTGCAAGGTCTTGAGTACGCCATAAATCATTATAATTTTGCGAAGTAGGGAAGCACCCACTGTGCCCTTATTCGTCATTCTGCGGTGAAGCGAGGTAACCACTACGCATCTATGAGTGAATATGTGCACGTTGTTGATGCTGTGGCTGATGGCGGTGAAGAATGATGGCTGAGCACTTTGTAATGGGTGGAAAGCTTTAAACCACAATCGTGCCGCAATTCGCATTGTGTGACGCCTCGTCGTTATTCTACTTTTGTACCACACTTTATTACATTAGGTATCGCGATTCGTTTTCCGACATGACACCTGTACGGGGTCATTTTGTAAAGGAGTTTCAAGCAACGGCGTAGCTCTGCGGTTTCAGTACTGTCGGCGCGCGCAGTTGTCGGTCGTTGAATAATCTGATAAGGCTGTGTTATACTACGATGTTCACGACACGCGAGCGCGCCGGCGTTCGTTTCATCGCGTGACGTCGGCGATGCCATGCCAGGCGCAAATCCGCCCGCCCTATCGATCAACCGGTCTAACGCGATGCGGTCCGACGCAGAGGGCGCAGCCAAGGCAGCGCATGCGCAGTAATGAGCAGAGCGCATGTTGCTCTGGCGGAGTTGCTACGGTGCGGCCGAGTTCGCCACGACCGGCGCGAAATGCAGCAGGAGCTATTCGCAGCGGAGCGACGCCCAAGCGCGTCAGGGGCCGTCGGCCGCGTCGGCCGCGTCGGCGGTCAGCCGCCGTCGGACTATAGAGGGCTGTGTTTTGCTAACGTGACGTCGCCGTACCGCGCGCACGCGCGCGCGGACGCTACGCTGGAGTACATCAACACATATACAGTAAAACGTGCCGGCATTTATACAGGTGGGGTTGTAGATTGCACCGTTATCGTTGATGGCCTGGTTAGTTCCAGAACAAACTTTATTGTTAGATCGCGGTGGGTACGATGTAGTCTTGGAAGGTTCTAAAAAATGGGGAATTTTCCCCGAGTTTGGGAACGGGAGTGTTTAGACGTGTAATGGGCTGGTTACATAAAAATAGAAAGGGAAGTGCATAAATTTCCAAGGAAAAGCGTGAGAATTGTGGGCTAAATACTTACCCCACAAGGTATCCCGTCAGGTTCATTTTTGTATCTTATGGGCCAACCAAAGGACAAATAAGTGCACGTCCTCCTGTATTGTCCTGCGGCCTGCACACACAGTCAGAGCACGTTTGTTTGGTTCCTTTACTCTTTAATTTTGGCTGTTATCGACTACGGGGGGATTGTTCATGAAACCGGTGGTTAACACAAAGGGGGGGAATTGAGAATTGAGACGAATACAAATGAACTAATGGGTCGTCTTGGGTATACAGAAAAAGTAAAGAATGATTAGTTGATGTAGCAATAAAGGTCCACTTATAATATGTGTCACTTCCTCTTTTGGTCTTCGTCTTTTGACTGGTTCAATCCTTCCGCGATAAATACCAATTATCCCGAGTTCTACCTCACCGCAACAGGTCAATGCACATTTATTTATTTTATTTTTTATTTATTTTTACATACTGCAGCCTCAGTGAGGCTATTGCAGGAGTGGGAAAAGAAGAAAACAACAACAACAAATCAACATTCATGAACAGGCTTCTAGAAATTCTTGAAGTGGTAGAGAACGAACATTCCCGGGCAGCAAATTCCAGGCTTCTATAGTTGAAGGGAAAAAGCTGTATTTGAACATGTCAGTGTGGGTGAAAAAAGTTGCAATGTTAAGGGCATGGTCATTCCTCGTGGACAAAGATCTGGAAAACTTCAGATATGATTCTAAAGTGCCGAAGCGAGAAGAATTGATTAAATTGTGCAAAAATTTTAGGCATTCAACATGGCGACGCTTCGCAAGTGTAGTGAGACCTAGTTGTGGAAGGAAATTCGTTGGAGAAAAATTCCTGTCATATCTCTTGCATACAAAGCGCACAGCTCTTTTTTGAACGGATTCTAGTTTCTTGATATCACATTTCTTATGGGGGGTTCCAAACCACAGTACCATATTCGAGAATGGGACGAATAAGAGTTTTGTAGGTAAGCAGTTTGGTTTCCTGAGGAGCAAGACGGAGCGTACGATGTAAATAACCTAAACTCTTAAGGGCTTTGTTGCAAGTGAGATCAATATGTTTGGACCATGATAAATTATGCGTCATAAGGATACCAAGGTACTTAAATTCGGACACCCTGCACAAACTAACATTGTTAAAACCGTAGTCAAAAGTCAACGGGCATGAACGTCTGGTAAATGACATAATGACCGTCTTGGAGAAGTTAATATTCATTTGCCAAGATTTGGACCAGCTACAAAAATGAGAAAATGAATTGTTAAGCATGGCATGATCCAGTGGAGATTTAACAGTATGATACAGGACGCAGTCATCTGCGAAAAGGCGTATTTTCACAGAAGTGTGCAAGGGGAGGTCGTTAATATAAAGCAGGAATAAGAGGGGTCCTAGCACAGAACCCTGGGGAACTCCTGATGAAACCGGCATCGAAGGCGAGTTAGTAGAGTTGAAGCGCACATATTGCGAGCGCTGCAAAAGAAAGTCAGATATCCAGCCAACCAATGATGCATTCTTTAGTATAACAAACAATTTGTGCAATAGTTTAGGGTGTGATACAGTGTCGAAGGCCTTGGCAAAATCAATGAATATCGTATCAACCTGGTCACCTATGTCTAAAGAGCTGCTGATGTCATGGACGAATTCTGTTAGTTGAGTAATGGTGCTAAGACCCCGTCTGAAACCGTGCTGGGAAGTGCTCAAAATTTTGTTTGTTTCAAGGAATTCCATGATGTGCTTAAAGATAATATGCTCTAGCATTTTACAAGAATGTGCTGTTAAAGAGATGGGTCTATAATTGCTTAATAATTGAACATTACCTGATTTAAATAAGGGGAGAAGGGAAGCACGTTTCCACGAGGTAGGAAGTGTCGCCGACGAGAGAGATTTTCTAAAAAATAATTGTGAGGTATCTGCTACACCAAAGAGCGTATCTAACTAGGAAAGCTGTCGGGATGCCATCGGGACCGCATGATTTCTTGGTATCTAAGTTTAAAATGAGATTGAGTACGCCCTCAAGTGACACTGACACATCGTCGATTCCAGGGTGAGATTCTGAGTGAAAAGCAGGGATGTCCGAGTTGTCAGTCGTAAAGACTGAGTGGAAGTAGGTGTTGAAGGCTGAAGCGATTATCTCTGGATCAGAAACTGCAACATTGTTAATTGTCATCGTGTGTGATGAAGACGCATCGTGTGTGATGAACATGACCTCAATATGGGTAAAACATGCAAATGAAAGACATGAAAATCATGCACCAAGCAAGTAATCAGGAGTTTTGAAAATTGGGGCTCGAAGGAGCTTGCGGACCCAAGAAATTTGCGAGGTGCTATGGCGCATGCGCAGAACACAAGCCGTTCTTGCGCTCGCGTTGACCGAAGGCCCAAAATTGAAAACTGACCTGGGTCCCTAAGGCGTCCTGGGTCGCCAGCGAGCCGACGTCGACGCATTGTGGGCAACGACGCAGTATGGCCCATGTCTCGCATAATTTTAATTTTGCCACGTGCGGCCCCGCGTGCGTTTCACCCAACGCAGCCTCCGTTTGACCCACTTCTCAAACTCTGCTGATCCTCCTAACGAAAGAGCAGCCTACCCAACGCAGCTTGGGGACCCATTGCCCTGGCTCCCCGATTCTCAAACTCTCTAATATTAAAAAAAAAAAATTGTTGATATCTCTTTCATCAAGTTTTTTTTTTTTCAGAACAACGCATAGTTGTGTACAAGTTAATTAGCCTAGAGAGGACTCGTCCAGACGGCCGAAGCGTGACAGGGTCGCCTAGGCGGCTAAAAACAAACGAAAATGAACTGTCATGCCTTGCGGGCAAGAAATACGTCGTGCAGCATTGTGGTTGTCCCCTTCAACAAATATTTTGCTAGCTTAACACCACAATTACTTTGAAAGCAGCAAAGCATGCACCGTACGTTGATGTACAATGTACAAGTAATAATTTACTCCGCACGCTACATCGCAAAAAGTGGAGCCTCAATATGGGTTGAAATGGTATCTTTGGACATGTGCGACAGTTTTGTCCAAACGTTACAGCTAT
>JALIZH010010379.1:0-23779 GCA_030522465.1 Rhipicephalus appendiculatus | reverse complement strand
AAGTTTATTTTATCAATGCCAGCCAAATGCGCCCGTTCAGCTGTTCCCCACCCTCTCCTCTAGCCACTTCATACTCTACTCACGTCCATCGCCTAGCCTTCGAGTGGGCTTAGTGTTCATGGGGGAGAGCACCCTTTATGCTGTGCCTCACGACGGAAATGATATGAAGTAATTTTTTGTTCAGTTGTGTACAGATCCGTGGGGCGGCACCTTGCACCCCTCGTGTTCACTGTTCGCGGTCGCGCTGGCTCTGTAAGAGACACGGTGTTTTGAAATAGCGCGTCTCCGTTCGTGGCGCCTCTAAGGGCAACCAATGGGGACGCGTCACTGCGACGCTGCAGGGCATGCGCTGCCCAAGAGGAGCCACACGAGCGCTATGAGGCGGCGGCGGCAATGCTTCGAGCTACAAAGAAGGAGCACAGAGGAACAAATCTGACAGACGCATGATATCGGAGAGGGAAAACCCGTCTATCGCATGTCTGAGGGAACGTGCTCGGAGGCACGTGTGACGCAAGCAGCCCCACCCTTTTTTGGGTCGTCGTATCACGACCACTCCCTGAACGAAGGCGGACGACGGCTCCCATTGAGGAGCGAGAGTTTGCACTGGCATGGATAAAATAGAGGAGGTGTTGTCGCTTTCGCGAGATTTCACATATCGTGTTGTACCGCGATTTTTACGTGCACTGCGCAGAGTAGCGCTTGTTAAGCCGTTAGCAGGGGGCAGATTTCTTCACGGATGGGACGAGTCACGCGTGTACTTGCGAACGTACAGGGTCGTCCACTTTGGTACGAACACGGCGCACCGTGACCGTGCTCCGCGAGGCGCCAGCGCACACGGTGCGGCTGCACATCGAAGCTAATCGGCGCAGGCGTACAGGCATTGCCTGATATCATATGATGTGCTCGAGCGTCATGCTTGCTTTGCTTTGAAGCACGCCCAATTATCAGCATGCCATTAGCGATAGAGCTTGCCGCCACGGTATTGTAGGAAAGCGCGCTTCGCTTGCTGTGTAGTTTGTGCACCTTGTAGTGCAGTTGTGTGGCTTCACCGGGAATAAGATGTTTGTGATATAGCTAAATGACACTTGTAATACTTAGTTGCCTATTGCGATCGATTACTCTTTGTTCTGCTAAGCTAAAAAAGACGGGACTTGTCTAAAGCATTTTTTTCCCTGGGGCCCTCCGTGTGGTCACCATGTATTGAAACATAACCGTGGGACAAAATCTCCTTATTTCGGAATCGGAATCCAGTGTTGAGTCATTCTGGAGTTCAGTGCCGATGTTTCTCGAATCCTGACGCCAAGCCCCTTTCAGAAATGATCCACATATGAGATATGTGAAATGCGTTCTTTCAAAAGGTGACATTTTGTTCAGCACCTCGCACCTGACATCCCCACTTCAACCCCTTCTTCACTCTCTCTCGGCTCTTGTGGGACTAAACTTCGTGCCCACGTCCCGCTATCTGAGGTGACTTTGAGGCATCTGGTTTAAAGCAACTGGGCTGTTCCTCTTTTCACCGACACAATCTTTCTTGTTTGCATGTATTTTTGCAAAAAGCTCAGCATTGCTTACGTAAAAGGGATTTAACGCCGAAAAGTGACTCTGCATATATGAGAGACGTTGTAGAAAATGGCTCCGGATAATTTCGACTGGTGTCCCTTACCTGCGGTAGCATATACAAAAACACTAATTTCTTGCCCTCGGGGTTGTTCAATTTCACGAAACCGTTATTTAACAATTACTAAATAACTCGCCCTGGTAAAGAATTGGAAAGAGCATTATACTTAAATCAATCTCCAAAATGTGGGGTTACCGCAGCTGAGCGAAGTACGATGAGTAGAAGAACATCATGCGGCTGAAGCATTAAAAAACAGTTCGACCATTGTACTCTTCACTGAACGAGGCACATAGCTTGGAAAGCAATTGCAGCCTCATAACAGCGTCGCCAGCAGTAACGAGATCCTCAAGCACATCATAGCATGAACCGCAATAGCTTTGGAGTCGTCTTGAGAAGCCATGATGCCAAGACTGCTGAGGGGACAGGCTACTTCAGGATGGTTTCCAAATATTTAGGATAGTATGCAAGGTAGATCCCATGGGTTAAGCTTAGCGAAGAATGGATTGGGCTCACATTGTACGATGTTTAAAGGCGGATATGATGAATGACAGGATTCTGTAGGAAGCGTTTGAATTGAATTCCGGGTGAATTTTTCTGAAAATTCTGTTGACTTTTCTGCTCCTGATGTTTCACTAGGCCATTTGTCTAGGGATAGTAAAGAGAACAATTCAGAAGACCTGAACATAGAAAAATTAAGGCAGCTTCGCAATAGTGGTGCCAACCCCTGAGGGAAGTGCGGAGCTGGGTGGCCTTTGTTTTTCTTCGGTTTTCTTTCTTTCTTTCTGTCTTTCTTTGTTTGTTTGTTTGTTTCTTTCTTTCTTTTTTTCCTTCTTTCTTTCTTTCTTTCCCAGATTTTTCCTCTCTTGTCTTCTCTCTTTATTTCTATCATTCTATTTCTCGTTTGCTTCCTCTTTTTTTTCTAATTTTATACGTGCTTTTGCCTGCGTTACGTGAAGCGATGACAGCATACGAAAGCCCGGGTCCCTGAAGTGCTCCGAACTAAATATGATTATCAAGGCGCTCGAAGAACAAGACGAAGAAGACTTCTCCTTGGCGCGAGTGTGCGCTCAATATGCTACAGACGGCTATGCTATACGTGGTTTCACCTGCGTTACGCCAAGCGACGAAGACAGCATACGATCACAGCATACTACATCACACGAGAGCCTGGGCTCCCCTAAAGTGCTCCGCACTCAAAACCAAGAAGCTGTTGCACGACGGTGGGGTAAACTGGACGCCATTTCAAAGTGTCATTGTTCGCATAACTCCATTGCAGGGAAGTATGGTTTGTAGCAGAAAAAAAGGATATCTCGCACGTGGCAACAAGAAGCAGTACCACTGTGTCCAAACAACAAACCAGGAAAGCAGCGGAAACGCTGATTCGCGCTTTATAACGTAGCGAACAAGGGCAGGACAATCGTCCAGGGTGCATCAAACCCGTTTCTTAGGTGCCTGTATGCAGCGTCAGGACAATCCGTAATATTCCAGTATGCAAAAAGACAGTCAACAAACCGACCGAAACACAGTCGGTTTGGCTGAATTTTCATCAACGCGGATTTCAATCACGCCCGTGTGTGGCGTAATGCCAGCCAACGCTAGAGAACCACGGGTGGTCGAAATCATCCACAGGCATATTCTGCAACGTCTCTCATACAGGCACAGCCGCCTTGCGGTGTTAAATTCCTTAAATCAAAGCCATCCTAAACGATTTCCAAAGATGCATGCAATTAACAGGGGACAGTGAAAGGAGGAACCACTCATATCGTACCCGGAAAATTGCACAGAATTGCAGTAAGCGAACCGCGCTTTCCGGCAATGCCGTTGCGGCGCGCTCAGTCGCTACTGGCATGCTGATAGTGGGGCGTGCTTCACAGCAAAGCAAACATGGCACTCGAGAGCATCATAAGAGATCAGGCAATGCATGTGCACCTGCGTCTATTAGCTTCGATGCGCGGCCGCACCGAGGGCGCTCTCGCCCCGCGGAGCCCGGCCACGGCGCGCCGTGTTCGTACCAAGAGTGGACGACCCTGTACGTTGTCGTATTCCAAATGCGTATGATCGAGGATATCACTTGCGCTCTTCGGCAAACCTAGCCCCATATTTCCTAGCGGCAATGCAGAAAGAACCGATGCTCGGCGGGGCAAAGTTTCGTTTGCTGCCACGGCGATAGCGTTCCTTTACGTTTACGCTCGTTGCCCCAGCGTTCGATTTTGCAGTATTTTGGTTGCTGTGTCGGGATTCCAACACACGTGACAGCAGACGTTGTTTCCTGTCAGGACCGGAACTAGCTGGCTGACCTCCTGACTGCCAGCAAGGTGGCAGAAGTTTGAAAATCACAGAGTGCCTGTATGTTTCTTTTTTTTTAAGAAATAAATGTTTCTTGCGCTGGCACTTCAACATAGGCTTGTCAGTCCCGATATGTATATGGGTCATTCCATATCAGTGTACCAGGTCAATTTTTGACCATCTCCGATCCTGCTGAAAAAAATTGTCCAGGTATATGTGAGTGTGTTAAGTAGTTATTGAGACGTTATTTTTCGCAAAAAAAAATTTTTGTGTTGCCTAGAGGGCGTACTTGCACTTTGGGCACCCAAATGAAACTGTGTCGCGCTAAATAATTTGTATAAAATTACTGGTCGGAGCAATCTCTACGAAATAATTTTTTCCATAATCTAAAGGCGCTGATCTTTCATGACAATGATAGTTTATTCATTTTTGTTTTGACTTTATTTTTGGCCTTGACGATAAATTGCAATATGCTGCATGTTTAGCGTATTTTATAAAAAGCACAGACTTTTTTCGCGAGTAATATATTCACATTATGTGTTTCACGGGTTCCTATAATAAATGATGAAAATACTTTGGGAGCGTAGAAAGCAAAAAAATTGCCACAATATTGTGACAAAGTTGGAAAAAAATGGCATTTTGACTCATATTGAGGCTTCATTTTCTCAATGTAGCGGTCCAAGTAAAAATATGGCTTATATATTGTTGCATAGTATGATTTGTTGGCAAAACACACAGAAAGTTTCAAAAGAGTAGTTTTTGTTTTAAGGGAGAAAATAATTTTCCAGCTGAACAACTACAAGGTAGTAGAAAGTTTGCCTTTGCCTCGCCTTCACTGCATAGCAGGTCAGCGCAAGATTCTAGCGGGGGCTTTTCGGCGGCGAATAATGCAAGTCATACAACATCTTGTCACTTGTTTTGGTAATACTGCTGTACAGAGCGCCAAAAAAGGGCAATAGTGCTCATTTTATGGAACGGTATCTTCCCCCCTTGGACCATCTAGGGCAGGTTATACTCAACCGCTTCATAGTCCCAAGGGGCAGAATTATAATGTAGTCGATGGCCTGCAATACAGTATTGGGGCGTTTTGTTTGGCTTCTGATAATTAATGCACGTGGTCTTAATAATAATTAACGGAATAATTAAGGTATAGTTTACTTAAGATGTTTTTATTATGTATCAGGTATAGGCCGATGCGTGATTGCTTATCACTGGTTTTCATGATGAAATGATGTGTGCTAGGTGTACGCGTTAGAGACGATTCGACATCGTGCCCATAAATGACACTTCAGTCACCATTTCCGGAGGGATTTGAACATTTTCATCACCCTATTTCTTAATTGTCCGAAGGTTCTGAATATGTAAAAAAGCCCCTCACCGTTACGGGACGGGATTTTAATTAAAACATTTTCAGCACCTTCGGACAATTAAGAAATAGGGTGATGAAAATTTTCAAATCCCTACAGAAATGGTGACTCAAGTGTCATTTATGGGCACGATGTCAAATCGTCTCTAACGCGTACACCTAGCACACATCATTTCATCATGCAAACCAGTGATAAGCAATCACGCATCGGCCTATACCTGATACATAATAAAAACATCTTAAGTAAACTATACCTTAATTATTCCGCTAATTATTATTAAGACCACGTGCATTAATTATCAGAAGCCAAACAAAACACCCCAATACTTTATTGCAGTCCATCGACTACATTATAATTCTGCCCCTTGGGACTATGAAGCGGTTGAGTATAACCTGCCCTAGATGGTCCAAGGGGGGAAGATACCGTTCCATAAAATGAGCACTATTGCCCTTTTTGGCGTTCTGTACAGCAGTATTACCAAAACAAGTGACAAGCTGTTGTATGACTTGCATTATTCGCCGCCGAAAAGCCCCCCGCTAGAATCTTGCGCTGACCTGCTATGCAGTGAAGGCGAGGCAAAGGCAAACTTTCTACTACCTTGTAGTTGTTCAGCTGGAAAAATTATTTTCTCCCTTAAAACAAAAAACTACTCTTTTGAAACTTTCTGTATGTTTTGCCAACAAATCATACTATGCAACAATAAATAAGCCATATTTTTACTTGGACCGCTACATTGAGAAAATGAAGCCTCAATATGAGTCAAAATGCCATTTTTTCCAACTTTGTCACGATATTGTGGCACTTTTTTTTGCTTCATACGCGCCCGAAGTATTTTCATCATTTATTATAGGAACCCGTGAAACACATAATGTGAATATATTACTCGCGAAAAAAGTCTGTGCTTTTTATAAAATACGCTAAACATGCAGCATATTGCAATTTTTCGTCAAGGCCAAAAAATAAAGAAAGTCAAGACAAAAATGAATAAACTATCATTGTCATGAAAGACCAGCGCCTTAAGATTATGGAAAAAAAATTATTTCGTAGAAATTGCTCCGACCAGTAACTTTACACAAATTATTTAGCGCGATACAGTTTCACTTGGGTGCCCAAAGTTCGAAGCGCCCCCTCTAGGCAACACAAAATTTTTTTGCGCAAAATAACGCCTCAATAACTACTTATCACATTCACATATACCTGGACAATTTTTTCAGCAGGATCGGAGATGGTCGAAAATTGACCTGGTACACTTGATATGGAATGACCCATATATATATATATATATATATATATATATATATATATATATATATATATATATATATATATATATATATAGATATATATATATATATATATATGTGTGTGTGTGTGTGTGTGTGTGTGTGTGTGTGTGTGTGTGTGTGTGTGTGTGTGTGTGTGTGTGACAGAGGGTCAGAGCGAACCGCATGGGTGTCTGGAGTACAAGGACTCGCTTCTTGTTCCTGTTCCTTCCAGCGCCATTCTTCAGACTTGACCATGTGACGCTCCTCTTTAAGCGTTAAGCGAGAGAGCGCCAGCCGCAACGCGAAAAATAGCGTACATCTAACATGCCCTCAACTAGTGCGTAAAGCAGGTCGTACTTCATGCAGACACTATTTGGTGAGAAAGGACTCGTGGCTTGGAATAGCCACTCGGCTTGTTAGAACTTTAGAATGCTTAGATGAAAAGTTGCATAATGATGATCAGACATGTTATACCTGCCGGAATCAAGATATCATCGAAAGGCACGCCGTAGTAGTGGGTTTCAGAATAAATCAGACCATCTGCAGTTCATTAACATTCTCCTGAATTTAACTACGTGGGTTTTTTCGTTGCGCACCCATGCGACTGCTGCCACGATGGCTATTAATAAAACACGCGTACTTGAGCATCGTAGTAAGGTTTTTACCAAATAAGGGATATAAGAACAGTAGTTTAGAAGCTAGCAGTCGTAGTTCCGGCATGCGTAACATTCTTGTTATGTCAAGAAATGTACATAATTTGTATTAGGCAAAGCACCGGCTAATATTTAGTAAACTTCAGCCCCTTCTTCATCTCCCCCTAAATTGCTCGCTCTCAAAAAGCCTGATGTAGGAATCGAAGACGTGCATGTGAGGCTTGAAAATTGTATATAACTTTTCTATGCCAATTTATTTCAGAGATGGTTACTACTATGTAGGTCCGATGTCGGGTACCTTGATTCCGACACTGCAGCTTAATGCTTTTGGTAAGATATATCTCTTGTACTTTCAGAGTTATCAAACATATTCGACAGAAGTCATGTATAGTAATACATAAAGACACTTTTCGAACCGAACAAATAAATTAAAGTGCCAGAAGAACTTGAGTTAGGCCTAGCTGGTGCTTACTGTTCGATATCTTGACCGCACAAAAAAACCGCCTGTGTTTACCGCCCGTGTCGTCGTGCCTCCCTCTGTCCTCGTCTTTTTTTTGTGCGCTCAAGATGTTGAACAGTAGGCACCAACTAGGCAAAACAAGAAGTGGCTGCCCCTCTAGGCAAATGAGGGGATGTAACGGTGTGGGCTCATGTCATAACTTGTATATGTATTGCAACGTCTTTCTATGAACAAACGAGTTGAAAGTTTACCACCCGTATCGTCGTACCTCCCTCTTTCCTGGTGTTCCTTTCTCTTTTTTTTTTCTTGTGGTCAAGATGTCGAAAAGTTGAAGCGCTTCTACCTACTGTTTGCCGGAAAAAAGAAGCACACCTATGGTAGCTGTAAATGTGTACATTGTAATAAAATCGAACAAAAGAGTTTGAAATAAGCAAAACAAATGCAGTACAAAAGAACATTTGACATGTTTGGCCGAGTTTGAATGCTTGTTTTCACCCTGACATTTATAGATTTATATGATAAGTACATCTCGACATACGGAAATGGGATGTACCTCGCGCACATGCTGCTAAAAAAGAGAGACCATTGGAGGCGCCTTCACATGCTTTCATCATTTTAAGAGCGGAGCTGTTTAGGCTGGCCGTTTGTCCGAGACGCGAAAACGGAAATGATCATCATCATGAACTGGCACGCGCTCCCTGCTTCCTGTTCTTCATCGTCGTCGTCTTATTCATCTGCTTCACTCCGAGAACACGTGCGGCGGTTTCTCCAGCGTGAGATGCAATAACATGATGGGCCAGAAAACGAGTACAATCAGAGAAAATAAATAGAGACAGGTAGAAAGAGAAACAGAGATTCTTGGCGAAAAAAGGTTTTTACGAGGCGAGATTAGAACCCGCGACACCTCGAATGGAAGGCGATCGTAAACACTTTGCTATCCAGGCACGCTAGCAGACAATAGTATAGCCTTGTATTGTAGAGTGCAGCAAGAGGTTGCGAAAAGGAGGTGAGGGTGAGGAGGAGGAGAGAGTGAAACTTAGCACGAAAAGAATGAGAAGAAAGAAAGTAGTAGACATGAGTAGAAAACAAAGCAAGAGAGAATGAAAAAGAATCAAAGAAAGACGGAGAAAAAGGTATAACGAAAGAGGAAACAAGTGCGAGAAAGGAAGAAAACAAAGAAATGGAAAGAAAGTAAGAGAGAGCAAGAAAGAGAGAGAGTGCAAAAGTGAGGACGACAAACGAAGACGATAGTGAGAAAGGGAAGTGAGGGTGAGGATGCGAGATGTGAGGGTGAAGAGGAGATAAAGGAGGACGGGAGAGAGTGAATCATAGCATAGAAAAAAATGAACAAGACAGAAAGAGACAGAAAGAAAACATGAAAGAGATAATAAAAAAAGCAAGAAAGAGAAGAGAAAAATAGAAAGAATGAGCAAGCAAGCGACAATTGAAGAGGGTGAGAAAGAAAGAAAGAAATAGAAATAAACACAGAAAAAAAAGACATACAAGACGCAAAGAGAGAAGAGTAAGGAGTGGACGAAAGAAAGAGAAAACTAAACAGAAACAAACAAGGCCACCGAGCTCCTTACTTCCTTCATTCTTGGCACTACTTGTGCCAAGCGGCCTTAATGTTTTCCTGAATTGTTCTTGTTCTGTTTTAATAAGTAAATATACTTTCCGCGCTTCATCTACTGGAGGCAGCTATACTATACTATTTTTGAAGCCTCAACAAATATTTTATTAAAAGAGAGAAGGAACACTATAATGCAAAAAGGTTCCTGGATATCATATGCATTCTAAAAATTGATGTTATGCGAAATGTACAGCAAGTACTTTTCGATTCGAAATGTACGTCTTCTTATGTACATTTCGATAAACATATTGTTATGTGAACTGTATAGCTTGTGTCAAGAGTTATATGTATAACAAATGCCCCAGTTTACGGGAGTAAAAGGAAGTTACGTAAAACAAATTCACCTGAAAATACGCTTGCTCAAAAACACCACATAAAAAGCACTACATCTCCTTCGAGACATATGTTTCATTGGTCATCCTTTAGAGTGTCGTCAAGACATGTGAACCCGAAGCAGACTTGCCGTTGGTTACACTAGAAAAGTAGCCAGAACCCAAGCAAAAAGTAGCCGACAAAGACACGCCATTAAGTATTATTGCCGCGTATGTGGCGAAACAATACAGACGCTGTATTAAGGCTGTATATTCGTTATTGAATATAGCCATTTGGAGTAAGCAACAAGATGGGCGTAATAGTACATCTTTTTTCATTCTTGCTTTATCTTCAAGCAACAGGCAAGTTTCAAATAAAGGAATACAAAGTTTAGTTCAGTAATTTTTGTTTATTTGCTCTGAACGTCATGACACTACAGAAAGAAGTGGGTATGATACATACATAAAGGCAATAAAATACAGTGATTAAAGATGCGAAATATACTGCGGAGCCTAAATAAATACGTCGTGAATAACATTAAGGCAGAATATTTAAGAAATATTTTCATGTGGGAAGAACTGTGAGGCACTGCAAGTGAGTGAAGGGATACGCTGGTTTTCGTGTCGTTAGACGGAGTAAAACATGTTGAGTTATTCTGAACGGCTTCAGGGCACTAGTGACATTGACAACCATAGAATCCCATAAGCAGCGTATCCAACATATCCCCTTACTGAACATTGTTATACTTTGGTAACACTCCAGGAAATGGCAATCAAATCGAAGAAAATACCTTTTCTGCATTTTCGCAACAATGTTTTGCGAAAAGCGTCGCCTTGTGCTGCCATATCTGCTCATCCTGTGCAACTACTATAAAAAGTATAAGACGGACACTGCGTCTTGCGTGCAGTTTTACACTTAGGTTTTGGCCATTATAAGTGCATTTCTGAACATGACAAAGGGATGCAAAATTTCCTACATTCTGCTACACATCCTCCTGATTGCATACAACCCAAAGAACATAGTAATTTTTTTAATTCTTTGTTCGTGGTGACGGACGGTCGCTATGTTGCTCAAATGCAACAACGTGTACTTTGGGTTTGTTTTCAAAAATGAAAATGAGCTCTAAACACTTCCATGGCCGAGAGATAACCTTTTACGGTAAAGTAAGAGTGCTTTCCAAGATTCATGACTGTAAACTGAGCGGAAAACGAAGACACAGGAAGAAACAGACAAGATGGAGCATCGCTTTCTTCCCGTGTCCTCGTTTTCCGCGCTGTTTTGCGCTAATGAACCCACATCAGCAGGCTTATTCACAGACCATTTTCTAAAGTGCCGATAACTCCAAGTGTAAGACCATTTCGATGCAACATGTGTGTTACATCTTTTCAGGTCGTATTCACAAGATTTTTCATCGTAGGTCCTTGTATTCGCGCGCTACTGCGTCGCTCCGTTTTGGGTTCACCCTCGCGTTGGCGCTTCCACGTTCAAACTTTTGCTGCATACCGTTAAAACACTGTGAATGGTGAGGTTGTTCTATCACCGCTTCCAGTGAGCCCTCAATTCGGAGTGTCCCCGCCGCCCCTGCGCTTCTTCCTTTTGGTTCCTGGACCTAGCGTTGACCTAGCCTGGAACGTTTGTCCCCAAGACAATACAGTCAACCTTAAAAATCCTATTTGTAAAACTGGATTTCGTTTCGTTTAGACGTCGTTGCATTTCCGTAACAATGTTTTCAGAAAAAAAAACAGAAAAACGTCACCTTGTGCTACCATTTCTGCTGATCTGTGCTCAGTTCTACTGGAATCCAGTTTGTACACCTGTAAAAGTCAATTTCTATGGTAGTACGGCTTTAGTTATGCTTCCGTGCAACTCCATGATCAATATTAGACGAAACAAGAAAATTGTGCAGTGAAGGTCGCATTCAGGTTTTGTAAAGTGACATTTTTGCTGAGAAAAGAACTGCGAATATATATGACGTAAGTATCCACGCATATTGCTGGCACTGTTAATGTTCTTAATGTGTGGTCTCCACTCTATATTACATGATATATCCGTACCTAAATAGTTATGCAAGTGAAGGCTTATTGTGAAGCCTGTTCAAAAGGGGAATGGAACGTCTGTTAGTGTTCCGGGTCACGCGCATAGCCGTGTATTTTTTTGTCATTTTCTACCACACAGTTAGTCTTAGAAACTATGCCGGATTGGCTGTTTATGCTGAGTACGCCTGCCTATAGTTTATAGAGAATAGATAGTGTTGGTCCAAGGTAGAGTAATGTTGATTATTTCTATTTAATAACAAAGTCATAACAATAAACCGGGAGACAGTTTTTGTTGAGGCCGCATGCGAATACTGATCAGTAGAGTTACCGTAACAACATTCGCGCTTCAGGTAGTAAAATCTAATTAAAGAACAGTCTATTTTCGTTATCTTGCTGGTGTGTTTTATTTTCATAAAAACATACATGGACAGTGAGTTGAAGAGAGGAGACGATGGCAGACGTGCGCAGCATGCATACTATCATTATTAAAATTAATGGGGTGCTAAAGGTGCACAAGAGGGCAGCCGTCGGTTTCTGTTCCTGATATATGGCGCCGTGAACTCCGCAACGGCATTTCCAGGTAGAGTTGAGACCATGACGGCAATTCATGGACTGACGATGCAGTATTCGCCACCAGGATGTTCGGGAAGTGGGAATGCATTACATCTGCGGCGGCTCTGGTCTGCTCTTGCCCTTGAAGACAACGGCCCGAGGTTTGCAATGCCGAGATGCCCATAAAATAAACAGCTACACATCCTATCAGCCTGGCCCTGGGAGCAGCAACCGGTGTGCCCATCTACTGAATTTTCACTTCGATGACAACATTGAGGTTCGCGACGCCAGGGCGATGGACTTCCGCTACGACGACACCCGTCCTGCAGGCATTCCTCTCGATGCTACCATCTGTTCACAGGTCGATTTCATGCACTTTCCCTAGAATGGTCTGTCTCAGGATCCCGAGGTCGAAACGCTGATATCATTCATTATGAGTAACTGTGAAGGCCCTACCCTTGGAACGTCACGCAAACATCACTGATCTTCACGTGTAATAACTGCGCTTAAGTGAGCAGGAAGGAGACGAAAAGAACAGGAGACATGAACACGAAGCGACAGCATCATATGCGGACATCATTGAGTACTGGCAGAGACGTCTTGCAAGAAAGTTATCAGGTATTGTCGACTAGACCGCCGAAAATTGGTAAGCTCACGAAATTACGCTTTCATCTCGAATTGAAAAGACATGATGAATAAATCTGACGCCACTTCGAACGAAACATTAAACGTTTGTCACCGAGGCAATACAGTCAGTCGTAGAAAAAAGGGACGTACGTGAGACGACAAACATATCAAAATTGTTCAAGGCGACATGCGACAGTTACTATCAGTAGTAGCAATCAGATATCTGCCTACAAGAAGATTTTGCCCGTTTATTTCACGTCATCTATGACACATAGCTACCATGCTCAAGGCCTAATGACGTCAGAACAAGACGAAAGCATTTCAGTGACAAAAGAGAATCATGAAGCAGAAAAGAAAGAAAACACGTTCTTCGCGCGTGAATGAAAAAGAGGGCTGACAGCGACTAAAGTAGGAGTACGTAAAAATTTGCAGAACCGCGACATTTTGCCAAGAACAAACAAGGCACAGTCAGACCAAACCACATACAGGCATCGCGGTCTCGTCGGAAGAAGAACTGTAACTAGCAGTCGCTATAAACAGTTCAAACTGCGCTGGAAGACAAAAGGTGCAAGCTAAAATCCAAGTATCTTTGACTTCAGTGGGCGGCTACAGACTAAACTGGAAGCTTTCAGAACTGCATCTGAAGAACTGCGCCAATTTTAAGCATCGTCATTGTGCGTGCGTAAGCAATCGGCGAACCCTAAGTGGTGGTTAATGCCGCATGTTAAGTGCACTGCGAATCGACATATCCGTAGCCAGCGACCGAAAAGGCAGCGCACGGTACTACCAGTGAGATGATTTCGAACGACCGCCAAGCCTGGGTGCGACCGCTATCTATCGCTCACTCCGCCGCATGACACGTTGAACCACTCGGGCCTGCTGCATAGATTGTCTTCTGTGCCAGCGGCAAAGCATTTATAGACACGCTTTACAGTTGGCGGTGTGCTATGGACTGACCACACGTACGCGTTGCAGCGTGTCAGCGCGTGGCTTTCTGACGCAGCGTCGCGCCGTCTCCCTATTTAGAGAAAGGGCGCGCGGCTACACGAAGCTTTGCGCCCTTTCTTTCCATAGGGAGAGGTGGCGACTCCGCGTCAAAAAGCCACGCGCTGACACGCTGCAACGCGTACGTGTGGTCAGGCCATTAAGCTGTGGGCCGCTGTAGTGTCGCAGAAGCGTGTTTACTAAACCGCGAGAGGCACAAAGGCCCTCTGGCTGTTTCGTCATTGCCGCTCTTTTCGCAAGCGGTTGCCTGCGCGCGCTTTTAAGGGGCTAGCAATGCACGCTACCCGTAGGCTCACTATGCAGCACCTTAATTGCGCAAGTGTCGGTGAAACTTAATGCTTATGATGACACCTGTACACTGAGAAGGAAGAAGACAAAGCAGACGAGGGCGAGTGTTTCTGCTTGCTCAGTTTGCGCTAGACTCCTCATCACAACCTACCAACTGGCCCAAGCCACCACTCCTCTGAGTTAAAAATCGTATTCGCTAACATCCGATTATGTATGAACCTTTAATTTTTCAGTGGAGAGATGGCAGGATTTCTATGCAAGCTTCTTTTATGAAATTTATTTTGCTGCCAAGAACTGTTACGTAGTAGGGTCTATTGGAAAAACAGAAGGTAAGAGAAACTTTACACTCAAAAAGTCGCAAATAAATACGGTGTCAGCAAAATATGAACGTGTTTAAAGCTTATGATTGATAACATACGAGGTGTGCGTTCGTGAATAAAAAAAAGTGACATCACAACAAAGTATAGAAAAAGGGTGTGTGATGAGTGACAATCGCGATGTAGTGCAATGCAGGTGTAATCTCCATACTCCGTAAAGATTACAAAGGAAGAGCGAAGGTCATTGCAGTTCAGACACAAACAATGTCACTGCTTCATCATTCTTGCTGCGACGCAGCGCTTCAGGAAAAGAGGCTCATATAGCGGCTTCTAGAACGTTCTTCTAAAAAAAAAAAAGATAACATCGAAGAAAGGTTTCGAATAGCTAAGAGCTCATTGCTATTTGGGTACTTCCTTCAAATGGTGACATTAATAGATTAGTCTTTAATAATTTAGCTACACATAAAATGTTGCCACTTATAAAAAGTGAGAGCTCCGTTTGTTTCAACGCTATTTCAATAAAAGAACGTGCAAATACGTGTAGTTGTCTGTAGTTCTTGTCTTTACATATGCGGCAAACTAATTTTATATGGTTTATACTCAAGGGCCCTTCTTCAAGCCGGCCAATTCTTAGTTTTGAGGGGACAAAATCTCACGTCAAAGTTATTTTCGAACTAATACGAAGACATGTAAAAGAGTAGAGGGTCAGAGAAAGTGTTCAGGTATTGGTGCAGGAAGACACTGACTCACGGTGCAGAAAAGGAACTAGCAAATTCACTATCGCACACACAGCTGGCAGTGTAAGCAATTGGGGAACAATGCGGGCTAAGTGAAAAAGTCAGAGAGCCGGAGAATGTACATTGGGTAGCAGTGATGCAACAAAACAGGCTCTGAGTAACTACCACGTCAGTAAAGACGAAACAAGGAACGAGGAATTTATTGATAGCTCAAAGACAAGCGATTTACTGTTTTAAGCGAGGTCTGCTTGTTCTAGAACGCGTTGGTAGAAAGCGAGATTCAATAAAGAAGGCGAGTGTACATGAGGCGGGGAAGCAAAGGAAGCGGTAGAGATTGTAATAATTGAAAGTGAAGATAGCCACTAGAGGGTGCGTGGACATTAACACGATGACGCCTTTAATTCAAAGGACAGCAATGGAAAGGTAAGTATTCCGAGGGTTTAAAGAAGTACCATACGAACGGAGGATTGCTAGGGAAAGTGTAGATCAAAAGAGAAAACATTTCAGAAAAAACTACAGCCTGCTGCACAAGGCGTGAGACCTTCGTCGGGCATTCATCGCTTTTAGTTTCATGCCATCCATTAACCCTTGCATTGATGTCAAATAATGATATCATTCTAATGCAAGGTGCCAAGAGTTCCAAGGTGAATTAACCTTTTTTAATATATACGAAGAACATTTAAATGAAGTCAGACAAGGCTGCACGCAGAAGTTAATTGATAATAATAATAAAATAATAATAATAATAATAATCATAATAATAATAATAATAATAATAATAATAATAATAATAATAATAATAATAATAATAATAATAATAATAATAATAATAATAATAATAATAATAAATTTGCAGATCATTCGTCCACAGCTTTCTTCCCCATCACAAAAATGAGACTCATAACATCTGTCAATCCATGCGCAGTCCAAGACACCGTTTCACAAGTAGACCACGTACGTCTGCTGTAAAAATAATTGTGCACTGCTCTTAGATACCATTTATCAAACGAAAACAAAACGTGCCTTCATGAACTACAGGTTTTCCCGCTCAATTTAATCCAAGTGCGACCCAAGTTGGCTTGCGCTTGGATTTAATTGAGCGGGAAAACCTGTAGTTGCGGCTGTATCGGACTTTAGTAGTTACGCTATAAACATCTGACAGAACCACCACTACTTCATGGAAGCGCGTTTCACGTCTGGACTCAGGCGCTCGCGCTTCCTCATTACGCTACCATGAAGTCTAGTAAGACGAAGGGTCAGAATGAAAACACGTGGCCCAGTGAACGGGCGTTGTGTCTGTACCTCACGCCTGAATAATGACTCAGTTGACAGGAACTAGACCACTTCGCTGTCGTAATTTCTGGGCGATCATATGGCACACTACTATCGCCGGCAGCACGGGAACTACCGGAGTTTTGTGGTCTCCAGGACGACGTCATCCTATAGGTGCTAACACGAGTTGGGGACTGCCATGTCTGGCTGCACCATCGCATATTGCTGGTGGCTATATAGAGTACATCCGAGATGGCGCCAAGGCATGTCACGAAAAGAAAAAAAGAATCAAAGAATGCTGGTGGAACGGATTCTGTTGATTTACGAATTTGGCTGGCTTCCGCAAGTTAGCGACCCTCTCTCAACCACGGGGCAGGAATTCTCAGAGACAACAGCTTGACGCTGCAGCTGTGCGCTGCACCCGAGTGACACAAGAACTGCTGACCGACGGGTCCGCCGTACCCGTCGGTCGCATATGCATCACTACACTGCAGATCTCAGACACTGTGTCTGAGCAAAACGTTTTCTTGGGCTAGTTGGTTCATGACTTCTCAAGGAAAAATTGTAGCGAAAAAAATTACACCATCTCCCGCTAAAGGGAACCATGTGTAGATGTGAGAAGCAGCGGGCGCTAACGCTTACATTGGCGGTGGCGTTGACGCTGGTGCTCATCGCAGCGTTGCGCAGGACAGAAAACTGGGGAGGCGCAAAGCACGCAGTGATGGAGCGGTGTTTCCTACTGGAACATGCCAATCGCTGCTAATGGGCAATGAGAGACAGAAGACTCCGACTGGACACAGAGACCCGCAGTCCGCTTTTAGTTAACGCGCACGCTGCGAATTTTTATTGTTCAACAACGCACAGGAGAAATCTCCCACCGGCACCACCTTGGAGGTCAAGATCCATTGTCATATATACGGGGTGGCCAGTGAACGGTTGTGCAGCGCGAGCAGTCGGTTTTTTTCAACCAAGAAACTCGCTAGCAGACGCTGCCTGCGTCGGCGTCGCGAGGCGAGAGAGGGGGGGGAGAGGGGGGGGACGCGCATGCGCAGGGAGGTGGGACGCCGCGGGCAGGGATGCCTAGAGGAGAGAGAGGGGGAGCGTAGGAGAGGAGAGAGAGGGGGGACGCGCGTGCGCAGTGGGAGTACGGGACGCCGCGGGGCAGGGATGCCTAGAGGAGAGAGGGGAAAACGTAGAAGGGGAGAGAGGAGGGGAGGCGCATGCGCAGTGAGGGTGTGGTTGCCGCGGGGAGGGATGAGGGAGAAAGAGGGGGAGAGGAGGTTTTTTATTTTTATTTTTTTTTGAGAGGTTTGCGCATGCGCAGTAAGGGTGGTCACGCCGGCACACCACCACCACCACCGGATTAAGCTTCGCCATAAGATGCTTCACATCTAAAACAAACACAAGGACAGACAAAGAACAGGGTACTGACGCAAACTCGACTTCTCTTTGCCGCAAGTTGCATCGGTCCATATCGGTGCGCTGCTGTTGTTGAATGGGGTATCGTGCCAGCTGACGTGCTTCTTCGGCCCTTTGGATGAAATCTATGATGTCAGGTTTGTGGTCAGCATTGTCGCTTATAGGCAGCATTGCATCCAGAGGCGTGGTGACTGTTCGGCCATAAGCAAGGTGGAAGGGCGTCACTTGAGTAGTCCCCTGCTATTGCAGGAGACTACCCAAGTGACTACTCAAAGCATATTGGCTTACAATATTGTAGTAGTCTCGTCCTATTGCAGGAGACTGCTACAATATTATAAGCCAACGTGGCGTACGGTAATACCGTGTCCCATGTACGGCTATCCAGTTCTACGTAAATTTGTGTTTCATTAAGACGCTCGGTCAGCCAGTTTGTTTGTGGGTGATAAGCAGTTGTTTTCCTATGGCAGGTGAGCTTAAGCTTCATGGTGGACTGCGTGAAATCGGCTATAAATGCAGCTCCTAAGTCTGTAATAGCACTTTTAGGGGCTCCATGTCGTAGTATTACGGAGGTGACGAAGAAATTTATGCTACTTCAATGGCTGTCCCATTAATCAGAGACGTGGTCTCGCCATATCAGTTTAAGTAGCCCAGCGCTACCACAATACATCTTTTTCCTAATTTCGATGTTTGAAGTGAACCAACTAGACCCATTCCTGCTTGTTCGAACGGGGATTCTGGCAATCTTGTAAAAAAAATTTTCACGAAGCTTCTGTAATAGGCACAAAGCCCTAAGAATCGCCCAAAGCCCTAAGAAACCGTAATGACAGTGTTGTGGCTTTATCGTTAGCGCGGCATAACTTATAGCTTTGAGAACAGTTCGTAGTAATTACACATGTTCATCGAAGGTGGTCGAAGATATTACATCGAGATACACAAGACAGGACTGACATTTTAACCCGCCGCTAGGACAGTGTCCCTCATCCACCGAGGCGTGGCAGGTGCGGAACAGAGGCCGAACGGGAGTACTATGAACTTGTTCAACCCATCTGGAGTGACGAACGCTGTTTTCTCGCGGTCTCCTTCATCCACCTCTATATGCCAGTATCTGCTTTTGAGGTCGAAGAGGAAAAGGACTTCGCATACCGTACTCTGTCAAGGGTGCAATCGATCCTTGAGAGCGAATAGACATCCCGCTTCGTGACGATGTGGAATTTTTGGTGCTCTGCGGCAAAGCGCAAAGTGCTGTCCTTCTTTTTTACTAGCACCACACGTGAAGCCCACAGGATGACTGACCGTTGAATGACGACGTCTCTAAGCGTTTCTTCAACTTCGCTTCTGATTACCTCTCTCTTTTTGGTGACACTATGTAGAGGTGGTGACGAATAGCCTCACCGATTCCTCGACTATAGTGTGGTGTTTGACGATAGGTGTTCTCTGGGATTTCGATGACGTTGAGAAACAGGGAGGCGAATTCCCGTACAAGGCTCTCGATTTGCCGCTTGTGGTCCGGTGATGGGGCTGTGTCGATGCTGATGGATGCGAGTACGCAGTATACGTTGTCAGAATTGGGTGGTGCCGTATCAGAAGGCACAAATCTGAACGTAATCGTTCAGGCGGGCGATGAAGGTTCACTTCGCAACATGCTGCACCTAATTTTCGAAATTAGTCAAAAAGAGATTTGCACACCCATCACGCAGCCGAACAAGACATCTTGCCATGCAAATTACTTTTTCGACGAGAAGCTCAGTGTTACTGGCTGCCATTCCTTCATAGTCTCAAAATACGTGACCTCTTACGGCGGCAGTTACGCTGGATCTTCGAGGTACCGCTACGTCGTCGTCCAGAATTTGGAGTGCCTCGTATTATTCTTCACACTCGAATGTCGCAATGGCATGCTTCGTAGAGAACGACATGGACGCTTCCTGCAAGGTTATCAGTCCAATAACCAAATTTCTTGAGTATTCTGACAGGACAGTGAAGCTAGCGACGTACGTGAAGCCAGGTAGTGCACTTGTACACTGCCTTCTCGGTCGATCAGGTGTCCTCTAAGCGTTCGCACTCGCGGTCCCTGCCCAAGGAGTCAGCACTTTTTTTAGTTTTGTGGCAGGCTTCTGCTCATCACTGAATTCTCTTCACCTGCGTCCACTACAGCAGTAATTTCGTAGCCGTCTATAACCACACACAAATCAGACGCAACGTTACTGTTTCTTCACCCATGATCGCGTGCGTCGTGATATCCCCCAAATCAGGCCTTGAGGTTTTGTTGTGTCGGTAGTGGTTTTACCTTTACAGGTCACAGATTTCCGCTTCCCGATGTGGGGCTTTGGGAACGTTGCCTTGGAGAACTTTTAAGATTCGCGTGGACTTGTTGATTTGTACCTCAGTGCAGCTGTTGACCGAGGCTGGTGCTGCTGTGAGGTGTGAGGGATTTGGTGCGTCGACAAGTACTCCTGGTGAAGCACTCGCAGATTTCCCAGAAAATCGCTTATATGTAGGCAATATATGTGCATCTGAAACATGCCTTGAAATGTGTCCTCTAGCTACAGGCAGGGCAACTGTAACATGAATTTCAGAGTTACAGGATTTAGAAAAAAATTCAAACATGGCGTTTAGTTGCTATCGAAGCGCTTGCTGAAAGAAGGCTTCCAACTGTACCGTGAGAATGTAAAAAAAATCAAACCAGCGCATTTTTCTTTATAAAAAAGTAGTTTTAACGTTACTGCAATTAATTAGCTTAAACTTTATAAAGTATTTTCACCAAGCGTAGTGCGCGGAGTTTGCCCCCGCGCATACTTGTTGTGGCGTTGTATTCTTTGCCACATTATAATTTTTAAAGGATTCTCAGCGCTGACTTCCTAGTGAATAAATAACAGGAGGTGAGCAACCACATCGTAATAAACTAACGTTACAGTAAAACTTTAACTAGTAATTGCTCTCGGTTGGCATCGACGTAAACTTACCTGCTAGAACAGGAGTATTTAAGTTCATAATTAGCTTTAAGAGAAAGCATATACAGCAAATCTGTTAACAATCGTATATTTTTTGTGTGAAGCGCCACTTTCTATACGTAGGTTTGCCAAGAAGATTCAATTAAAATTTGTTAAAAGCTGGCAATTTACCTTTCTTTCTCTTCTCGCAATAGGTTCCTTCAGAATGTGCCTGCAAATACTATAAAATAAGATAACTGCGATACTTGCTCTCTGCTTTCCTAATTATTTTTTCCGTGTAGGCAGATATATTAAGATATCGAAGGGCATCAGTTATGACACTAATCAAGAAAATTAAATTACTAGCTCTCTAATTAGTGGCGAAAGGCTGTCGGCTTAAATGGAAAAATTGCATTCCTCACGGCGAAGAGCCCATAGCCGCTTTGTGATGAAGCAAAAAGCGACCACTGGTGTTTATTGCTTCGCAGGCAAATTCGATCAATCTCAGTAGCGAAACCGAAACGAATCGTCGATGAATGCTGCTGGCAGATGACTAGAATGACGTCACTGTAAAAGCCCAGCGATGGAACTTGTTGTAGCTCTTTTTTTTTGCATTCGTTAACGTATGTGCGCCAAGGACAGCAGCCCGCAAACCCATTGAAGCAAAAGCGGTCGATGGTTCATAAAACGAAGCCCGCTCATTTCGGATGAGCTCTTCGCAGGAAGGGCTCCAACTCTCTTATTTGACCTAACCGCTTGTCTCCGAAAAACTAAAACAAGCTAATTGTTTTATTTTTTAATGACTGCCATAATTGACTTCTTTAGTCGTCTAATATCTGTGCCACCACAGAAAATAGAATTACAAAGACTGTGAGCAAACATTGCTGTTCGCTTATTTTTCGGAATTTGCGGACGCAAATCTTGAAACACCTTGTATATTTTAATAGACCGATCTCACCAGAGCATCTGCGCATCAGCATGCTTCTGGCAGCGGCACTGCCGCCATCTTAGTTGGAGTACTCTGAGCGCTGCTAGTGTGGCTACTTGCTACCTGCTTCAAGTATATTGGCGTTTGGCACAAATCCTCGGCGAATAAGGCGATTCAACGCTGTGACAAACTGTGTCCGGACATCCAGTGCATTTTATTTTATTTCAGCTTAAACTGAATATCATCATCATCATCAGCCTGTCTACGCCCACTGCAGGGCAAAGGCATCTCCCATGTTTCGCCAATCAACCCGGTCCTGTGCTTTCTGCTGCCACGTTATACCTGGAAACTTCTTAATCTCATCTACCCACCTAATTTTCGGTCTCCCCCCTCACGCGTTTGCCATCTCTTGGAATCCAGTCAGTTACCCTTAATGACCAGCGGTTATCCTGCCGACGTGCTACGTGCCCGGCCCATATCCATTTCTTCTTCTTGATTTCAACTATGATATTCTTAACCCCCGTTTGTTCCCTCACCCGCTCTGCTCTCTTCCTGTCTCTTAAGGTTACACCTATCATTTTCCTTTCCATCGCTCGCTGCGTCGTCCTCAGTTTAAGTTGAACCCTCTTTGTAAGTCTCCAGGTTTCTGCTCCGTAGGTAAGTACCGGTAAGATGCAGCTGTTATATACCTTCCTCTTGAGGGATAGTGGTAGACTAACATTCATGATTTGATAATGCTTGCCGAATGAGCCCCATCCCATCCTTATTCTTCTAGTTATTTCACTCTCATGGTTCGGCTCCGCGGTTACTACCTGTCCTAAGTAGACGTACTCCTTTACAACTTCCAGTGTCTCGCCACCTATCGCAAAGCGCTGTTCTCTGCCAAGATTGTTCCTCATTACTTTAGTTTTATGCATATTAATTTTCAGACCTACTCTTCTACTTTCCGTATTCAGTTCAGTAATCATAAGCTGTAATTCGTCTCCCGCGTTACTCATCAATGCAATGTCATCAGCGAATCGCAGGTTACTGAGATACTCTCCATTAACTCTTATCCCTAACTCTTCCCAATCTGGGGCCCTGAATACCTCCTGTAAACACGCGGTGAATAGCATTGGAGAGATCGTGTCTCCCTGCCGTACGCCCTGCTTTATTGGGATTCTGTCGCTTTCTTTTATGGAGGACTATAGTGGCTGTGGATCCGCTGTAGATTTCTTCCATTATGTTTATATAGGCTTCGTCGATGCCCTGATTCCGCAGTGCCTGCATGACTGCTGATGTCTCCACCGAATCAAATGGCTTCTCGTAATCTATGAAGGCTATGTATAGGGGTTGGTTGTATTCCGCGCATTTCTCTATCACCTGATTGATCCTGCCTGGTCCTTTGGTTGATTGAACTCTAATGTCGTATTAATTCTGTTAGCAATTACTTTTGTAAATAGCTTGTAGACCGAAAAAACCACGGAGCCGAAAATGAAAGCACTCAGGCAGAAAAGTGTGCAGTAAAGGACGTCTTATCGGCCATATCCAATTATCACAAAGGCGGTGTTGCTTTGGTTACATATAGTGTCGTGTTGCGGAGCGGCGGCCTGTGCGTTTCCCGAGGTCCCGTACCGAACCATGGCGGACAGGAGGGAGCGACGGTCTCCATTCTTTGTGCCACATTGTTAGCTCTGCAGTGTTAGCTCTGCTGAATGGTGCTTGTTTCAGATATCCCGAAAAAGGGTAGGGGGCGCTTGCTCGACATTTTACGGTAGTTATAAAAAAATCGAGAATACACGTTACTGTCGTCATGGGATCAAAAATCTTCCTTAGTGAACGTCAGCACGCGAACGATACTAGTTACAGCATGCTGAAACTAACTTCCCCCTAAACTGCGTACCACTCTCCATGATACGAAGACGGGAAAAAAAAGACCGATGGGACGAAAAAAAAAAAACAGAAGGTTTTTGAGCTTTTTTTTGCCCAAGCAACACTTTCCATGTGCACTGTGTTGTGAACGCTGGTCTTAGATCACAGTGATGCGTTAAACGTGAATGATTATGAATTGGTCGCCGTGAAGCAGGCTAGAAGCGCGTGC
>JALIZH010010374.1:0-17616 GCA_030522465.1 Rhipicephalus appendiculatus | reverse complement strand
TTGAAGATCGAGGCTGCAAAAAATGCCCCCACCTCCCCCCGAAGGGGAATCGTGAGGAAATGCGAATGCATTTCGCGCCACTCCACGCAAGCGACGCTAACACAACCGCCGCGTCTGGCCACGGCGGAGAGCGAAAATCAACTGACAAGCGGGCCACTCCACGCAAGCGACGCTAACACAAACACCGCGTCCGACCACGGCGAAGAGCGAAAATCAACTGACGAGCGGGCCACTCCACGCAAGCGACGCTAACACAACTGCCGCGTCTGGCCACGGCGAAGAGCAAGAGGCGCCCAGCCAGCGAACGGTCGAGAGCACGGTGTAAGACAGCCACGGAGCGGAGGGCGGAGCGCGCGCAGTCACGTGGGGCGTGACGTCGCTGCGCCGTTGCTACAGACGCTCCTCTCCGCTCCTCGCGCCGTTGCTAGGGGAGAGCAGGAGGAGCGCGGATGACGGCGGATTCAGGGTCGCTTATAAAGTGCATTCGCACTTAAAAAAGCAACTGTGCTCCCGCCGCATAACGCCCACAGACCTGCTATAAATCCCTGACTCATTCTTCGCTTTATCGGATGCCGTAAGCTGCGGCTGCGGCGGGGAGGAACACGTGACAGAGCCTCCCCCTCGATTGACGTGACGTAGGGCCGTAGCCCCCGCATGTACCCCATGCGACGGCTCATTCATTAGGATCGCTAATTCCTGCTAATCCATCCAGGCAAACAGGGAGGCTGGCAAGAAGTGCACTACCGCCACAGGAGGCTTGGGAGGCACAAACAAAGCGTGGGCACGTGATGGCGACTCTCGACGCGTGGGTGAGAGGTTATATGCGGCCGAGGCAATAACGGAGTAACCGCCCTCGTATTTCAGTGAAACTAAATCGAAAAATATTTTTTTTTTGTGTGTATTCTACTCGTTAACAACGAAGCAAAATGGAAAGGCGAGCTAGTTGGTACTGATTCATAATGGCGTAATAGTAGCTCAAAAAAAAAAAAAGACGAAGACAAGCGCTTGTGGTGTTCACTTTGTTCTCTTCGTCTTTTTTTGCTCTACTATTACGCTATTATGAATCGTTAACAACCTTAGAAAAAAAAATGAAAGCCAGTTCCAAGCCTGTGAAATCTGAGAAAATGGCTGGAAATGAAGCGCCACCACCCGGCGATTGAGTTGTTTATTGATCATCAACTTATTCATTCTTTTTTTGTTTCATGTTTGCTTCTTTTTTTAACTTCTTCTACAACTTCTTCATTCTTCTTTCTTTCATCTATCTCTATATCTTCCTATATTGCCCTTTTTTTCCTTTCTTTCCTCCTTCCCCGCCACAGCACTCCTACACCGTGACTTCTCTCCCCCACCCCCTTTCGATGCTATACTTCACATGTGTATGCTATGGTTTAGCTTCTGACCTCCTAATTTCCCTCCTCGCCTTTACATGTCTTACTCTTTCACACTTAGCTTTTCCATGCCCTTGCTATACTCTACTATACAAGGCTATGCCATACTTTCAACTCTCCCCTCCTTCATTCCTTCCTTTTAGATGCGAAGCGGAGTTCAATCCGGTGGTGTGCGGCGTGACCACCCTTACTGCGCATGCGCAAACCCTCTCCACACACCTCCTCTCCACACACCAGCTAACATCTGTGGCTGCGCCGTAGCCAACCTCCCCCTCTCCCCACATCCCCCCTTCTCGTTTAGATAAAAGGCTCGCGTTAAATCGTACACACGCTCAGTCACTGCGCCGGCCGCTCCGGTGTCATGTTCCAACGTCAACGTCGGTGCCAGTTGCAGTAATACCTTAACGCCTGCCGAGATCGCGGAGCAGCGGGTGGAGCAGCGGAAGGCTCGACGCGCCGAAGCGCAACGTAAACGTCGGCAAGCGGACCCCGAGCTCCGGGCTAGGGAAGCCCAGCGCAAACGACAACGTCGGCGGGAAACTGCTACGGTTGAAATGCGGGCTCGACATGCCGAAACGCAACGGCAGCGTCGGCATGCAAACCCCGCTTCGCATCGCCTCATGGTCCTCTTTAGCGGGAGGTGGTGTAATTTTTTCCTTACCTTCACATCATTCCTCTTCACCCTCACTTCCCTTTTCCTGCGACTTGCTATACTATAGACCTACTCAATGTTTGTAAACAGCGGAAGACGCTGCCATGCCAGTTGTCACGTGATAATGGAGGGCGATGGCGAGCTTTGCGCTGGGCGGAGCCTACGTGCCACGACATCGCTTCAAGCGCCTCAGTATGTCGACGGCTCCTGCCGCTCTTTACAAACATCGAATAGGTCTATACTATGCATGGCTATGCTATGTTAGGAGCTGTTTGGCACATACCTGCTCTCTCTGGCGCGTGTTTAGAGAAATTTATTTTCACATACGGTGAACATCAATAGCATTTGAACAGAACATTTCAACAGAACGGAACATGCACAGATATACAAAAAATTGTTACAGAAAGATAGGTGTTTAGAAAAAAAATTACACCATCTCCCGCTAAAGGGAACCATGTGTAGATGTGAAGCAGCGGGCGCTAACGCAGCGTTGCGCAGGAGAGAAAACTGAGGAGGCGCAAAGCACGCAGTGATGGAGCGGTGTTTCCTACTGGAACATGCCAATCGCTGCTAATGGGCAATGAGAGACAGAAGATTCCGACTGTACACAGAGACCCGCAGTGCGCTTTTAGTTAACGCGCACGCTGCGAATTTTTATTGTTCAACAACGCACAGGAGAAATCTCCCACCGGCACCACCTTGGAGGTCAAGATCCATTGCCATATATACGCGATGGACAGTGAACGGTTGTGCAGCGCGAGCAGTCGGTTTTTTCAACCAAGAAACTCGCTAGCAGACGCTGCCTGCGTCGGCGTCACGAGGCGAGAGAGGGGGGGAGCGTAGGAGAGGAGAGAGAGAGAGGGGGGGGGACGCGCATGCGCAGTGGGGTGTGGACGCTGTGGGCAGGGGATGCCTAGAGGAGAGAGGGGGGAGCGTAGGAGAGGTGAGAGAGGGGGGGGACGCGCATGCGCAGTGGGAGCCCAGGCAGGGGATTCCTAGAGGAGAGAGGGGGGAGCATAGGAGGGGAGAGAGGGAGGGGAGGCGCATGCGCAGTGGTGTGGTTGCCGCGGGGAGGGATGCCTAGAGGAGAGAGAGGGGGGAGGAGAGGTTTTTTTTTATTTTTATTTTTTTTAAAGGGTTTGCGCATGCGCAGTAAGGGAGGCCACGCCGCACACCACCACCGGATTAAGCTTCGCCATAAAATGCTTCACATCTAAAATTTATTCAATCGTGGGACACTACGAGCACACGGAAACAGTGTCTATACGACAAGGACAGTAACATACAGAAATGACTAAGTAGAATGTTCATGACACCAGCCTCGTTTTCTGACGAGATACCGGGTCGATACCCCAAGCTAACGCATCTCTGCTGTTAAAACGCTAGGAAGAAGACTATTCTGATGCCGCCCAATGCCAATCAAGAGAGTAAAAGTAGAAGGACAAAATTCCACACTGTGTTCGGCGAAAGCCTGGGACCATTTGACGGACTATGCAACGTGTTTTTTTTTTCTTTTTTTCTTTTTGTGCATGTATAGCGTTGGTATAATGTTTGGTATCGGGGGAATGCAAATTCTTGAGGCGCTTCTAACCGCTTACCGTGGAATCGCTTGCCGGCGCACCTGCCTCTCTTCTGTAAAAGATAGTCGCGATAGCTACTTTCCGCTCACACTGCAAGTACTGTGTATCCGCGAATATAGGCACTACTCATATTATTAATTAAAAGTTCGTCGTTACGCTTAATAATATTAAGTTTGGCTGAGCCGCAATGTCAGAATACCGAAAGAAATTTACCAGGACGTTGAAGTTTCCGAAATGAAACCAGTGGCACAATTCTGGATCTGTATCGTGAGGGCGGCAGAGATAGCTAGCCACGTCCGTAATGGTTTAAGAAACTTTCGAAAGCGAGATTGCGCTGACCTTACACCACGGTGTAAGATATAAAGACTTTAGGTGGGGACACTTCTCGGCTTTCATGCAAGGCGCGATCGACCAGATAAAGTAACAACGGCACGCGTCTGTTAGTCCGCTGACGGCAGCGGATATCTATCGGCGGGAAGACGCAACTCAAAGGGAGAAAATGCTTTCTGCACCGTTGCTATAGTAACCGACGTGTTCGGCGGCAACGCCGGCGCCCACCGCATGTCACGCTTTCCGCGCGTGCAAGACGCGGTATGCGTTTCCAACTGAAGTTGCTGGCGTGTCATAGCCGCGTTCGCTGTCTAGGCAATTCAGATTTCCCGCGAAGCGCCAGTTCCTACGGGAACGCGTTTCTGTCTTGAAGTTGCGTCGTTCCGCCGATAGATATCCGCTGCCGTCAGCGGTCCAACGGACGCTCGGCGTTGTTACTTTATCTGGTCGATCGCGTCTCGCGAGTGTCCTCACCTAAATAGTATATATCTTACACCATGCCTTACACCTGCCGGCGGGGACGCCGGCGGTTCAGAGGCCATGGCGTCTGGATTGCCGCGTCCTTCAAGACTCTCAGACGGCCCAGGGTTTGTCCCGAGCACTACGCGCATCACTTACGGGCGCAGATCTCACTGACTGGGATCATCTGAAAGAACAATGGCGTCACCATTGTAGTGCGTCGGGTAGGGCACTTCGCGCTCGTGTGACGCAAGACGCTAACGTTTTAATGCAGAAAATCCGCATTGCCCACCGAGACCCTTGCCCCTCTCCCGTCATGCGTGCATGGCAAGCAGAGCTAGTGGACAGGTACCAGTGTATAATGCGCGCCTCCTCACTCCCAGCGGCACCTTGGCGCTGCAGACGTGCGCCATGTGCGCACCCTGAGGTCCTCCGGTATGCACGCCGGGCGCTCATCCGTCCGTGCGGCTCGCCTGCACATGCGCTGCACCCTATAGCTCCTGCCGCTAATGGCTCACGCGACTTCCAGGCCTTCACGCGCCACTTTGAATTAATGGCCCAGTCAGCTGCTAGCGTAAGTTCTGCCGCAGGGGGGTTCTTTGCACCCGCTCCTACAAGATTTACCCCGTTACTCCAACGCGGATTCTGACACTCTCCTATCGCCACCATCGGATTCCGAAATCAAAGACGCCTTTGATGCGATGAAAAAGGGTTCGGCCCCTGGACCCGATGGACTGCCCGTCGAGTTCTACATCCAGTTTTGGTCCATTATTGGCCCATTTATGTCGCGTGTCATCAGGCGCTGTTTCCACGATCTTTCCCTCCCGCACTCTTTCCGCAGCGGCCGTATCACACTGATACCCAAGAAAGACTCCCAATCCACGCGACCCGAAGATTGGCGCCCCATCACCCTTCTCAATGCCGATTACAAACTCCTCGCTAACATTCTGGTACGCCGCATCAGTCCGTCTCTTTCATCGCTAATAGCTCCCCGCCAAGTCTGTTCCATTCCGGGCCGCAACATTCATAGTCATACCTGGCTCACGCGTGACATAATGCAATACACGACTGGACGATGCGCACAGGGGTTACTGGTTTCCTTAGATCAGGAAAAAGGCTTTTGACTTCGTTGAACATACCTATTTATTCAACGTCTTACAAGCATTCGGTTTTCCTGCCAAGTTCATCCGCCTCATTCATGCTATGTACGCTAACTCCGAGAGTACCCTTTTCCTAGATTCGCGCGAGAGCCGCCCATTCCAGGTTACACGAGGAGTCCGCCAGGGTTGTCCTCTCTCCCCCAGTCTTATTCGTCCTGGCCTTAGAACCCTTTTTAAGGGCCATCGGACGAGATCCACAGATTCGTGGCTTACCCCTCCCTGGTCGCACTGAAGTTAAAGTAACTGCCTATGCCGATGATATTACTCTGTACATACACAACGAACAATCACTGCAGCACGTCCTGAATGCCTTTTTCCAATTTCGGTGTCATTTCTGGTGCTCGTTTAAATTTGTCAAAAAGCCAGTATTTCTTCATTGGAAACCCTGCCGGACGTATTAACATCACGGTTCCTTTGCAGTGGTCCCCCCACCATGGAGATACTAGGTGTTACTTACAATGCTTTCGGTATACAGGAAAATATCTGGACATCTGTTATACAAGCTCTAACAAAAAACATAGACGATGCTAAGCACTTTGATTTTCCCCTGTTAGAACGCCGGTACTTGTCGCAATCGGTCTACCTCGGCAAATTTTGGTACTTGTGTCACACCGTCAAACCCCCCGCTCCGCGTTTCACAGAAAGTTCAGCGTTTAATCACCTCGTTCTTTTGGTCTGGTGGTACGGAATTATTATCGCGCCCCGCGTTAGCGCAACCGCGCAGCGAAGGAGGCTTCGCGTTCCCTGACGTGGCCGTTACGGCTTCCATCCTGTCCCTCCGTACTTTATTGCGCGTTTTAAATAATGAAGGTGCGCCTGCGCAGGCACTCGCACGTTACTACCTAGGTCCGTCCCTACGTGTCCTAGTGCCCGCTGGTCCTATCAACTGTGGTCCGCAGTCCTCCCATTTACCGACTGTGTATCGTGCCCTCCTGGCCTTCCACCGCCGTCTAGAGACTACATGCCCAGCGATCGATGTCGCCTAAGCGAAAGTGGTGGACACAATGGCCGCCCTTATGCAGCCTTTGGTACCCCGGCACCGGCATGCGCTAATGAATCGCCCTTGGAAGCACATGGCAGCAGCGGCGTTGCCGGGACACCTTCGTGACTTTGTTTGGCGATGGGGCTGGGGCTTGCTCCCCACTCGAGATCGGCTGCAACGATGGCAGGTGGTACGCACCTCCACTTGCCCCAACTGCGTCGTGGTTGAGACCAACCGACATGCAACGATCGAATGTGTGGTCGCCCGCCTTTTTTGGCGTGCGGTCCATGCTGGTTTTCGTGGGCAAGGTGTCCGAGGGTTCGTGTCCAGCGGCTGGTTCCCACGGGGGCGCTTCGCGGCACTCTTAGTAGTTGCCGGCCTGTTCAGCCTTTGGCGCAACCGCTGCGAAGCCGTCGCTGGGAATTGCCGTCGACGGGCCTTATGGCCAATATTTGGGCGCATGAGGCGCGAGATCCTCGCGTTTCTCTCGGAAGAGCTTTTCTTTTTGGGGGAGCACGAGTTTCTGCGCCATTGGTCATGCCCTTTTGTCGACGTTGACAATGAACGAGTCCAACTTATTTTTTGGCCTATATGGTGCTAGGCCGCACCGTCGGGTCGGAGTTGGTGTGCTTGTCTCCTTGCCCTTTCGACCTGTTCTCTATTGCGTCATTTGTAAGCTATGTGCATTTGTTGTTATGCTGATCAGACTTCTGCTGTTCGCCCTATGCGAAAGTGTTAGGTTTTGTGATGTACAAGTGTGAAAATGTGAATGTATCCCTGTGCTCTGATATGTCATGCAAAATTGATGCTCTGTACATAGTGTAAATAAATTTTTTCTAAACAGAATGTGCCAAACTAATCCATGGCTGTTGCGTTCACGTTTTGTCCCAAGGCTCAAAAATCGAAAACTGGTACTCAAGGTGATTTGGGTCGCCAGCGAGACGACGATGCGCGGGTCACGACGCTGCATGGCGGGCGTCTCGCCTAATAGAAAGTTTGAGAATTGGGGATCAAAGAGACTGGAAGCTGCTTTGGGTACGCTGCTCTTGCGTTCGGAGGATCAGTAAAGCTTGATGATTGTGTAAAACACGCTGGGCGGCAGACATGGCGAAATTAAAATTTTGCGACATGTGGGCCATACTGCGCTATGGCCTGCGTGGCTCTGCGTCTCCTGCATGGCGACCCAAGACGACTTGAGGACCCGTGCTATACTCCGTCTCACAACTACCTTGCAGCACTGCCGAAGCTACGAGGAGTACACAGGCAGTGTCCTTGCGCAGCACATAATATAGTTCCGAGCTTAATTCTCATTATCAACCCTCGCCTGCATATTTGTTCATCTTGTACTACTCTTTTTTGAAATCAGTAAACTGAAAGTGAACGAGGTGCAAGGGCTTTAGTTATGTTTCTCGCATGACGCGTTACAGCGACACGTGGCACGTTAGGCCCTTCACGCATGCACTTCGAAATTTCTGAAATAATGCAGTGATTACCGGCTGGTAACCGTAATAACCACCCTAACCACGATGACGTACAGCATCATGGCAGCCCCCACCAAGGAGGTTTAAAAGGTTTAAAAAATAAAATTGCTGGAGTGGAAGCTCCCGCAATGCCTTGCCAGCAAAAGTGAAGCCAGCTTTTGCCCTCCAAAGATCTCGGAAACATGCTCTTTTCTGGTGGTGCCCCACTTCGAGATCAAGTGGCTTTGCTTTGTTGGTATAACTGCTACGTTAATTATAAAATAAAAGATATTTGTTTCCGACGAAATAACATATCGAGACGATTATTGGTGACATAATCTCCAATAAAACTTTCCAAGAATTCGACGAGTACTAAGGAAAACTAGTAAAACAAACACACACTTCGGGCAGTATCTGACCCGAAAAAGTTGCTATGGTAAACTCGTTGGGCGTGCGAGGAAAACGCTTCATTTCCCGTTGCCGAAAGCCGGCAGCTTATCTTGCCCCTAGTAAGATGGCGGCCGCAGCCGCCATCTTATGGATGGCATGGCTTCACTATTGCGCAATAGTTTCCATGGCCCCCACACACCCCAGACCACCCGCTTCCATCCGAATTCGTACTTTTTACTGGCTCTCTGCCAGGACAGCAAGAAATACGTGGCATCATCTGTCATAGCTTAACGCCGAGGGAAAATAATCAGGTATCTTGTTTCGCTATTACTTATATCGCTGGTTTGTTTTGATGCTGCTAGGACTACCGAGGCGATGCCAAGCTGTAAAAGTGGTTTGATGTTAACTGAGCAGATGTCGCGACAACATTAGCGTCGGTGATGCGTTGACGATGCGAAACACCCTGAATGTCTGTATTGTTTTCTGTGCCAATAATCTGCTGTTCCACCCAAGAATGATATGCAATTACTGTTGAAAGTGCGTCGACAGTGCTGTCAAAAAAGAACTCGATGAAAACGCAAGTATGAACGCTGTTATGAAAAGAACCGCGTTCCTCACAAACGCCAGCGAACACGCCCTGCACAAGTGGCTTTCTGAACATAAAGAAACGGCGAGGGGGCGTTCCTGCAGAGGTCTTTGCGTTTTGTATTATCAGGAGGGTGCAAGTATCGACAAGGTAGGCGAGTCGATGCCAATGAGACGACGAGCAGACGACGCGACGCGGATCAACACGTCTTAAGGGGGCTTTCGCCTTTCCTATTGGCTAACAAGCCCTGCAGCTTCCACAGTGCTGCAAGGTACTTCTGAGATGGAGTATAGTTTTCGCTTTTGGGGTCTTGGGTCAACGCGAGCGCTGGAACCCAAGAATGTCATGGGTTTTGAGCATTTGTCCTGGCAGCTCACAAATTTCTCGGGTATTCAAGCTCCGTGGGGAACCAGTTCTCAAGTTCTCTAATTTTATTTTCTCCGCGCGTGGCGCCCCGTGCGTTTGACCCTGTACGCCATCTGCATTTGACCCAACTGTCAAACGCTGTGGCTCCTACGAACACGACGGCAGCCTACCAATTAATGTAACTGTGGGACCCACTCTCTTGGGTCCCTAATTCTAGACTTTCTGACGACTACGTACTTATTAAGGCTAAAGCCTTTAATATCTCATACTCCCGGCGTCCGTCCACCGGCCGCCATCCGTACGGCCCCCCAGGAACGGTGCCAGCTGTGGCGTCTCCCCCTCACGCGGGAGGATAAATGAGCCTTATGAGCGCGGAAACGCGGAGGGCGTCTGCACAATGCACAAAGCGCGAGAATACGAATGCGAAACGGAGGCAGATTAGTCTCGCGTCTCACTGCAATTCGCGGTGAAAATTAAAACAGGAAACACGCACACATTCCGTTTGTGAGCCATTCCACTAGGAGTGTAAAAAAAAAAGATATGGCATCGTCAGTCGAATGGCCACAGTCCTTCGCCGAACACACTTTGAAATTTACAAAGTGTCCTTCAATTTTTCTTTGCGGAAAGTGTTACATCTGCGGAATCTTTTCAAATCGGGCTATAAAACGTCGCTTTATGTCGGGAATTTCTCTCAGAAATATTGGGTGTCTGCCAGATAGTCAGTGTAAAATGTCCTATGATACTTGGCCCGACTTTATGCATATGTGAAGCTAAGAGACATATGCTATAGAAAGTTTTTCATGATTGTGCCCGATCGTGATTTTGGGCACGCGTGAAGCTTGATGAAAAATTGTAGAATATTTGAGAGGATCCTTGTGTGTTTGAGGCGGTCGGTTACCATGCCATTCATGTGCTTGTCACATGAGATCTGTCTCCAAGAGCAGTGCGACGCTGACGATAGCTGCATGTGTGCTTTCAATTTTACCGTGTCATGTGCGTATTTATGCCCAGCTTTTTGTGACAAATAATTTGTAATTGTGGGAACCATCAGTTGTACGCTTTGCCTCTTTGTTATTTCACGTGTTGATTCACGTCCATGTAGCTTGTCTGTTTTGTGAATCTAGTAAACACTTGTCTAGCGAGCAAATGTTACTTAAATTGTTATTGATGTTAACCGTCTATGACATAATAAACTTTTCTCAACACACAGGAGAGGGCTTTCACATAATTGAGTAACTTCACTACTATGCAGCTTCTAGCATTGTCCATACGAACGCACTGGCATTTAATACACCTCTTCCATACTCGGGTAAACAGTAGTATGAACCATTCACTTTATACCTGAACGTGTTACGTAATTTGTTGGATATTAGGGAAGAGATTACTCTTCTCCTATACTGGGGTGCATAGCACTTCAAATGCTAAGCGTTTCTTGTTTTTTAAGCGCTGCACTTTGAAGTGACAGCTACGCGCCGCTCTCACGAGGTTACAGAGCATAGCACTCAAACCCGTTCCCACATCTTCTTAAGCTAAACTTCTATGAATCACACATCTCGGTGACGGAGGCGACGGTGTAATTCGTGAAAAATTCGGCGCCGGCAAGTGTATATAAATGCGGGTTTGTACAGTCGAGCACAATTTGAAGGTTATCCCGTGAGCGTCGACCAAGAACTACAACAGGGCCATGACCCAGAATTTTGTTTCGAGGAGAGGGAGGTAACAGGCAAGCTTCGCTCAGTATTTTTGCTGTTCCTTAAGTTGCGATCGTTCTCAGGAAGGCAGATTTTCATTTCTTTTTTTCTTTCGTGACAATGCGATTAATTTTTGCTGCTAGCAATGGAAAGCACCAGCTTTACCATATCTTTCCCATGAAGTTCGTTATCGTACGCAGCGATAACAGCCAACGAAGTACCTACACGCTTGATCGCAACGAATGCAAAGCTAAAAGGGCCCCTCACCAGCCTCTCAAAATACAAAAAACGAGCGCAGTATTCTCCTCTGGCGTTTCTCGTCGTTCTTGCACACTTTCGTGACGCAGACAGTGATTCCCGTGACGTGCATAGTATACGTGCTCTCGATTGGTCCATATACGCGAAATATCAGATGTGAATTGTCTCCTGCACTGCTTTACCACGCAGCCGCCCATCCGTTCTTCCTTGTCTAGCACGACTATAGTGCGCGATCAACTGATTTCACTTCATTTTGTGTATTTCCGGCTGCGCAAGCTGTGGTGTAGCCGAGCAGCGCGAAATCCTGATAGGCTCGAGCGCTTAGTGCTGACATTGTTCAGGTCTTTTAAGAAATTAGTGGCAAGGAGGATATACCGCCTGTAGGAAGGCTAGCGAAGGCGAGGAGGGAACAACTCCCTCGTCTTTGACCGCGGGGTAGTGAGGGACCCTTTAAAATAGAGAGAATGAGTGCGTGCAGAGGTCGTCGCAGGGGTGATTCTTGTAGGGTAGAACAGCCAACGAGGGAAAGGATATTGCGTAATCTTAATTTACGCTATTCCGAAACGTGCCGATAGGCTCCTAGGACTCTAGGCGGGTCGACGCTCGCGAGATAACCTCGAAATCACGCTCGACTGTACCAATAGGTCCTCGACGGTAAGGTGCACCGGTCACACGCGCACGTCTATGCGCCGTTTTTCGCATAAGTGATGCTCTCTCGATCGTAGATTTGTTGGCGATCAGCCAACTCTGATACAGAAATATGATGATGATGATAGTTTTTGCGAACGCCAAAATGTGGATCTGGAAAGCTTATGGAGAGATGCGATTCGGAAAAAAAGTTGCGTTAATCTACAGCCTAGGGCAATGAAATTTTGGCTGTATATATAGGCTTTTATGCTTATTTCAAACACCTTTTGTAGAGAGTTGCCCATATGACATGCATGTCTTCGAGTCTGCTGCTCCTCAATGCAAGAGCGCGTACCTGCTGCAGAGAGCAGAAACGAAAGTGGAATGCCGCCTTGCTTGCTGGCATTTGTATTTTATTTTTGCTCTTTGTAGGTTGATAATCAGCTTTATGAAGCGTCTAGCGAGATAATTTGTTTGTCTTCTTTTGAAGTGAGGCCACAATCTCAGAATTGTAGCCAAAAGAAAGGGGAACCCCACGGCGAAGAATGGCTTGTTTATTACTTAAAGCGAATAACTAAAGCTAAACGTGCCCATCTCATTTAACGCTTATGTCGGAACTCATATTAAGTGAAGCAAATGTAAAGTGGTAAGTCGTATCCTTTAAAACCAACGGCGATGCGTAGAGTTTGGTGATTGCAGGCATAACGCTTAAAAATCATTTAAGCCACTTCGCGTGTTCTTTCATTTACACTTTGATTGAAATCCACAAATTTAATTTATCCGCCATGAGAATGAACGACTCAGCAGCCACGCGAAACCGGCAAAGGAAGCTTCGCTTTGAAAGGAAAGGAATTCATTATTACTGACAGCCGCAACTGTCTGGCGAAGGCTGCTGATGCCTTAAGAATGCAAAAGGACAGGAAAAATTTAATAGAAAGAGTGAATGAAAGATAACTATACACGTAAACATTTAACTCACATCGACATCGAGGCACAACAACCAATAAAGAGGAGAAAAGGCACTGGAAAATGAGCGTTTGAAGCGAAGGCAGGTGATAGCCCAAAAGTAGCCGAATAGACAACGACCAAAAAACCCGCCAACTCCACAAAAAAGTAGCCCAATTCGGCTATTTATAACCCAACCTGGGAACCCTGAACACTAACGGAAGCTTGTAGCTAATCCGAGATAGCAGCTGCAGATGGTGACAGCATCCGCAGTCACGGGCTCGACCGCTCTAGACAAGTGTGATTCAGATTGTACAAGGCCTATAATGAGAGCTCCAAAAGAATTTACCTGTTCACTGGAGCTGCGGCCAAAACCTTTCGTGCCATCCTTCCTCGTAACTGTCGATGATATGCAGTGTAACTGGTTTTCTGAACCCACGCAGGTACCAGGTGCGTTCGTTGCAAAGACGGAAGCAGTCGAGACAAGTCCAAGGGATCACAGTGAAAAAAGGTTTAGTAAGCCTGTAAGTGCAGATCGGAATGCATATTGGATCACAAACGCATCCAGACGAACATTGAGTTTCCTATAAATACACTAGAGGGAACTCTGGCGCTAGTGTCTATGGGAGCTGCAACACAAGGCGCTTCAGCCAGCATGGGAATCATGGGTAGTACACAAATTTGCCTAGTTTTGCCTAGTCTTCGTTCTTTTGGCTCTGTGTGGCCTGAATTCACTTTGTCGCAATACGATGTTCAGCAAAGGTTTAGAGATGTTATAAAAAGGAGAAGAAAAAAAAAAGAAAACACTAATACGATAAACGACACTGTATTCCCCTTACCCCCCTTCCCCAGCACAGGGTAGCCAGCCAGTCTGAGAACTGGCTAACCTCCCTGTCCTTCCTTTTCTCCTCCTCTCCTCAGCAAAGGTTTAGCAGGTACGCTTCACCACCTTGACCTTTTTAGGGTCACGAATTCAAATCGGCTCACGAAGTTCACAATGGTCCATTCTTTTATCAGAAACAGAACCAAAACACGGCAATAAACAAAGCCACAAGTGCATTCGAAGCCGGAAGCACGAAGACTATAGGCAAATTTGTGTACTACCCATCATTCCCATGGTGGCTGAACGATCGCAGCGCCAGAGTCCCCTCTAGTTAATTTTAGGAAACTCTATGCAGACGAAGTGCCTTCGCGCGACCCTGAAACAGACCAACAATCGTAGCGTCTCTCGGGAAAGACGCGTCAAAAAAGCACAAGCCAAACGTTACAACGAAATGGGAGAATCTCGTCACCATGGCAACCGGCATGACGGTCGACTCGCTTATCGCGCCCGGTCTCGTTCCGATAGTTTCTGCTTCGTCAGTGCCTGGGGCGGAGGTGTCTCGCGCTAAGACTTTTCCTGTTTCTTTTTTTTTTTTTCATTTTTGCGGATGATACGTTAGAACTGCGACAATGTCTACAATTGGAAGCGCACAGAGACTGCGACCAAGGAGGCGAGTGGGTCAATTCCTGTCGCTGTGAAGCAGTGTTACGGCAGTGTGGTGTGAAAGGCCATCGAAGGAGAGCGCATGGCATACGTGCGGCTGGAAGCTTTGCAGAAAGCCCAATTGTGTCCTTGGATATCCTGCGCGTGTGTGTGTGTGTGTAGCAGAGACATTCAAGCCAAATATGGAGCAGGAGAAGTTCCAGACCGAAGAAGTAAGTGAAAGCAAACTGTTGAACGCGGTTAAATGGTGCGTGTTCCAATACTTACTGCAGATGCGAATTAGACAGCTAAGCGGACAGCGGTCATGTTAAGTTTAGCTGCAGGGATCCCGTAGCCGGCAAAATAGACTGCTTCGTGAGGACAGCACCGGAGAAAAATGCGACGCGGGCTATTTTGCTGTTCAAACAAGATGTCATTTGAGTGAAATGTTTGTATCTTGGTGGTATGTTTAACCTTAACAAATCCGTACAGTATTGCAACGCGTATTGTATGCATCGGGCCGACGCAACCCTACAGGCTGCAGTCTCGCGTGTATTACACGAAGCTTAGTTGATGAGAAAACCCTCTTCACGTGTTTAGAAACAAGGAATAAAGGAACTGGAAAAGAAGTAGAAAAAGAAAATGAGTAGTTTTTGCACTGAGGGTCCTTGGTCATCAACCGTTTTGAGGGTATCACGTTCTGGAATTCTTTGAATTTTCAGCTATAGAACGTCCGTGAATACTGAAAATGTTTATCTGCATGTATAAGCGTGTCATATGCATGTGAAAGCATTTTATCTGCATATTTGTTAGGTGGCTAGTTTGAATAAGTGAGCGCGTTCCGCTGGTCCGAGGCTGATTAAATAGTCGCAGGCAGCCTTTTCGTTACAGCTTTTCTAAAAATTGTGACGTGGCTTTTTGTACCGTCCATACAATAAAATGATAAAAAAGTGTTTCTCTCATAAAACTTTTACGAGGGTCATCATTTAAGACGTATTTACATTTAAAATAAAAAACGCTTGGTGCTTTGTATACATTTACGAATAGACGTATTGCAAAGGTGTATTACAGAATGTTAGTAGTTTGAAACAGCACGATAAGGTTCCACAACGAGCAGCTAAATGCATCGCTCTGTGTCGCCGCTCCTTGCAGGTCTTTCTATATTCAAATGGTCTTCGAGTTAATAAACCCAATAGCATCACTTTATAAAAAATAACATAAACTATTAATATTAAGGTATTATCATGAAGCTACGCATCATCCAAATAAACCTCAGGGGTCAATTTCTGTATATAGGAACTTAAGCCCACAGGTCGGATATGGGCGTAAATATTCATGCTCCAGAAAAAAAAATTCTCGTGGTTGTACATTACACTTATTTCCAATGAAAATACAATTCTTTAAGTCTTAATAAAACTCATACAAAATTTGTGACTGGAAAGATTACGATTAATTGAAATTGGCAAAAAAAGAAACAGCGTTTTTTAGCTGATTGAACTTCATACTATAGTGCGGCTGGGCTCGTATTCTGCGATTTGTGGGTGTATTTTAAATTATCTAATTATGAAACATATCAAGAGGTTCATGGTAATGAGTTGACGTTGCTGAAGAAGTGGAGAACTTCAAACACTTGGTAAATGATATCTTTAGTAGGCTTACATTTATACAAAAACAGATAACTCTGTACATAAAATTGACTCGCTGAACATCGACTTTTCGGTTCATTTAGCAGTGAAGTACCTCGCTGATGCCTCAATTTCATGCTGGCTTGAGCCGTAAAGATGGCGTTCCCCAAACATACATGACTGCATACGAGCTGAAACATCGCAGGAGGACCGTTGACATCAAGAAACAGCCTCCAGTCACCCTGCGTTGATTCCTTGCTGCTAACCCCCATATTATGCAATACTAACTAAACAACCTGTATGTCACAAAAAAGTGTTTCTTAAGTGCTCAGTCTCGGTGCCGTCAAGCTTTTATATTGCATTTGTATTTATTCTGATTACTTCTAGAATAAATGAACGTAGCGAGTTGTACCAGCAAAATAAATACAAATAAATTATTATTGTAAATCGTTCTATTCGAAGCAGATTGGCGTTCAGGAAGTTGTTTGTGGGTGAGCATGAAAGACGCATTTTTCTGAACTAAAATAGACAAAAAAAAAAAAAAACAACGCTAGTGATGTAAACTGACACAAAGAACTATCGCATAAAAATACAATCAAACTAGATTGTATTTTAATTAAATAATGTTGCGTATATTTTTTTCGATGCTAAGCTGCGAATGCATTTGGTTGTGTTTATATATGGAGGATTTTAACGCAGAATCATGTGGTCACATCTAAAGAAAGGACGAAAGTAAGGCAGGCATAGATAGATAGATAGATAGATAGATAGATAGATAGATAGATAGATAGATAGATAGATAGATAGATAGATAGATAGATAGATAGATAGATAGATAGATAGATAGATAGATAGATAGATAGATAGATAGATAGATAGATAGATAGATAGATAGATAGATAGATAGATAGATAGATAGATAGATAGATAGATAGATAGATAGATAGATAGATAGATAGATAGATAGATAGATAGATAGATAGATAGATAGATAGTAAACATTAACCACCCACTTTTAACCTATTCACACCAAACATAACAAACCGAACAAACAAAAATTCACGTGATAAAAACAGTGGCGTCATGAACACGTTGCAGCCACCATGCGAACGCATGGTCGCACATTCCTCGCATGCATTCTCACGGCACTTGTAAACAAGGGGAACAAAATATTCGCTTCAGAACCATAGGCTTAATCGCAACGCTTGAACAGAAACAGGCAAACAAGCCAGCAAAAGCAATCTCGGCAACATCTATCGTAAGACAAAAACGTAGGATGACAGCGATAAAAAACAACACCCAAGATATCGCGCTTGCAAGACGAGGAATTGTTTAGAAAGAGAGCTACAGAAAGTAATGGAAGATACACCCTCTCCACAGAAAAGCAAACAGCGGCGACCGGGGAATGATAAACGAAAGAGCCAGGTGATTGAGTAGGGTGCACATATGCGAGTGATTCGGATGGAGACGGGTACTAGTGACCCGCGCAAAAGCGAGGTATTTTGTCTGTGCGAGTATTTCTTGGCTGCTGATACTCTTACTGCTCCCATGTATGTGAGATGGAATGCTCGGGATGGGAGACTGAGGGACGGGATGCAAGAATCAAGCGGACTGTGTGAGAAGGAAGCAACAGGCGGGCGATTGCGGGTGGA
>JALIZH010010373.1:0-64588 GCA_030522465.1 Rhipicephalus appendiculatus | reverse complement strand
TTAATTTGCCTCTTGTTCTAAATATGCAAAAACATCTCAATCATTAGGTTGTGTACTTTTGGTGTACTTCAACACAACTGCCTTCATCTTTACCGGAGAAAGCGCAGTGACTACGGGGACAAAGAGAGAAGAAATTTTTTTTCCCCCGTAGTCAGTGCACACTCTCCGGTTACGATGAATACATACCAACTCGCCCAGTTTTCTGCTTTGTTGTGCACAGCTACCTTGCTGCACTGGTGTGCGTGAGCTGCTTAACATCAAATGTTTTGACAACAGTATCGCCCTTTTCTGTTTTCAGGAGTCGAAACAACCCAGATATTGACTGCATATATATCAGCTATCAAGGCACTGCGTGTTCTCGACTCAACAGGATACATTTTGCAACTTGTCTGTGAGCCTGTGTGCAAGTATTTGAGGTGAGATGCCTTCACCAGGCTTGTTTTTTCACTCACTTCTTGAACCCTTCCGCAATGAGAAGAGGCTTTAAGGGCCCAAATATATTTTATGAATAGGCTAAACTAATACTAACTGTTAGTTTTCGTACACCCTGCCCTGCAAAAATGAATTAATAAACTCGACTGCTTAAATTTATGAAAAGAAGCGTCTTCAATAGTACACATTTCCTCAGTATGAGAACAAACTTCTCTAGCAGAAAACACACCTTTTGCTAAACACAAAACAAAAAATATATAGTAAGATATATTTTTCTGAAGACACTTCTGTGGGTGCATGGGTCATGGATCATAACTAACTAGCCCAACAATGCGCCTTGAGCATTGTTGACACTGCAAAACATTCAGGCATAACTTTACAGTTCAGAGATGAAAGAAATGTAGAATATTGGCTGTAAGTAAGTGTTGACTGCTACCTTATTGTTCCTATGGCTTACGCCTAAACAATTTTCTCTATAACCAATAATGTCCTTTTTATTAATGACCCTTTTTAATGAGTTATACCAAGTTGTGTAAGGCTGCATATGAAAACTATGCAAGTTGCTTGGAAAGAAACTTGCATAGTTTTGAACAGATGAAGCAAAATAATATCCGAAAATTCAGGACACCAGCACCGCGAATTGCTTTCTGTGCCATGATGTGACGATTGATGTGAGCATGGCATTGATAATGCCATGTTCACCATTTTGAGAACTACACTTTTGTGTCAATTTAAGATATCCTACTGTTACTTCCCAGCTATCATACATGCTGGGTGTCATCTTTTAGCATGCGAGAAGTATGCAGTACAATCTACTTCTGCTTTGGAAATATGTGGCTTTACTTTAGGTTATGTGTCTTGTTTGGGCACCCTCTTGTCCGCCTCGGTGGAACAGTGGCTATGGTGCTCGGCTACTGACCCGAAGGTCGCGGGTTCGATCCCGGCCGCGGCGGTCGCATTTCGGTGGAGGCGAAATGGCAGAGGCCCGTGTACTGTGCGATGTCAGTGCACGTTAAAGACCACCAGATGGTCAAAATTTCCGGAGCCCTCCACTACGGCGTCTCTCATAATCATATCGTGGTTTTGGGAGTAAAACCCCAGATATTATTATTATTGGGCACCCTCTTGTGATGGTCTTGTTTGCGAATCACTCTTTCCTTCTGGGCAGGACACGCGAAGACACGGTGAGGTCTATAGTCTCGAACTTGACAGATGACAGCTGTGCGGAGCTTGAAGCGGAGCTCATCAAGTTCACACCGATATCTGTTGAAGACAGCTTCATGAGTGACGACGACGACGAAGACTGGCAGAACTGGCGGCCAGCCCCACTTGGCAATGAACAGGGTATGAATTAGTTCAATGTGTTCAACTTCAAAAGAGCTTAGGTAGCGGACACACATTTAGGCACATTTTAAAATGAAGTGGATGGATGATTTATGTGGAAAGCGTGCAGCATATATATGACCATAGAACAGTACAGGATGCGAAAATTAAATGCAGGCTCAGTTTGCCCTGGGTAGCGCCAGTCCCGTGCTCTTTGTTTGTCCGTGTTTTGCTTTGCGCTACAATTTTTATTTCAGAAGTCATGAACCAACTAGCCCAAGAAAACGTTTTGCTTAGGAAAGGACATTGTCAAGTTCTAGCGTGCATGTGATTTCTACTTTAGCTTGCTGTGCAGCAACCATCTACTTAACATTAGACACTTTTAGCTGAGCGCTTACGATCCACTCCGGTCATAAATGCATAGAAGGAACTCTAGTACACACGACGCGATTTACACACAAATGCATAGAAGAAACTAATGCGCGTGCGCAGAATGATCGTGCAAGAAACGTAACATAGAAAGCATCTCTCGCTTCGCTGCAAAGTCTATTGAGCGGAGTGTGAAGGTGCATCCACTTCGTTGCGCCGCAGTTTTGCAGCCGAGCTGGCCGCGTCGCGGCAAGATGCGCTCGTCAAAAAACATGAATTCTATGCAGTACCCTGTACTGTCGAAGGACGCTACATCTGCATGGGGCTAAGCGTAAGCAACCCTCAACTAAGAGTCTCTATTGGTGTTTAGTGTAGGCTAGCGTTGTATCTACATGTATAGCTTCCTTGATTTTTTGTGATATAGTGCGAGTGTTACTGTATCGCATGTCGGCACCTGATGCAAGTGGCACTGGGTATGCTATTGACTTTAGGAGGACACATGTCCTGCCAGAGTTATCAGTGTGGTTGGGCTTGTGAAAAGAAACAGCTTGATACAGGAAATGTGCACATCTAATGTTGTGCATCATCTGTAATACGTCTTTCATTTCTATCCGTGTGTGCATACTAAAAACAAGTAAAATTGTTCTCACGGTCAGTTGCAGAGCCTGCATTGTTCAGGCGTACATATTGCTCGTAGCTCGAACTTAGCAGAAAATTTAAACCATACATTACCTAACACAACTACGCTTCACACAATGGTGCAAAGGCTGTGAAGATGTGCTTTAACCAACTTTACACACACGTGGCAAATTAGATGGCATTCAAACACTCCTCAGCTGTTTTCTTGGGCTGCACTTTCTCCCTGCTCACTACCAAACCTAGAAGCTTATTATCCATCTTCTCCTCTTTTTGCTAGTACTTGTAAAACTCATAAGATGTGCCCTCTGTGTTCTTCTGCTGTTTTTCACAGCAGTGCAGGTGTCGAAAGGTGCACGAACTTCCGATATAGTCAGTATGCTGGTGAACATCTACGGAAGCAAGAAGCTGTTTGCATCTGAATATCAGGTCAGTTGGCTGATTTTGTATACAGAAATATTCATATACTAATCTGCATGCCGATTAAACACAATGTTAATTATCAAGACTTTTCATCACCACTATTTTTGTTTAACATTAAATGTCACATTCATTGGCCAATTTCTCTCCACTATAATTATCGATTATTAAAGTTTCTGATATTCTGTACCCATTCTTATATTGTTTCATGTGTTTTCTTTTTCCTTTCTATGTTTTTTTTTTTTTGTTGTTGTTGTTGTTGTTATGGTTGTTGCTGTGATGTTCATTTCAGATGAAAAAGAAAATAGCAAATGGAAAATTAATTCACCAGTAATTCTTACCTTACCGTATATTCCAATGCTTGCGCCTTTTTTATGTGTGCGCTATTGTGTCCTATGTGCACCGCTTCATCTTGCCATACGAAGCTACCATGTAAACAAGTTCACAGCAATGCAAATCAAAATTTTAGCATTCGAGGTTTTGCTTATAGTTATCTTTCATTCTTTCTTGTTTTGTGCCACAGGTGCTGCTAGCCAACCGCCTGTTGTCAGGCACGTGTGCCGACACCGAGCGTGAGGTCCGTTACCTGGAATGCCTCAAGCTGCGCTTTGGTGAGGCCCAACTGCACGCCTGTGAAGTGATGCTGAGAGACTTGGCCGACTCTCGCCGTTTCAACGCCCACCTGGCATCCGGTGATATCCCGGGCTACACCGAAGGGGTGTGTTCCTGTCTTTCTTGATGCACGGCTAGCTTCTGGCAGCCAAGTTAGGGCTAAGTGGCTCCTAACTCTTAGCACTGTTTCATTTGGACCACTTGGTTGTAATAATAGATGGGGTTTTACATGCCAAAACCACGATATGATTATGAAGCATGCCGTAGTGGAGGGCTCTGGAAATTTCAACCATCTGGTGTTCTTCAAAGTGCTTTAGCATCACACAGTACATGGGCCTCTAGCATTTTGCCTCCATGGAAATGCAACTGCCGCAGCCAAGATCAAACCCGCGACTTTCGGGTCAGCAGCCGAGCACCGTAACCACTACACCACTGCAACGGACCGCTTGGTTGTTAATAACCTTGGCTACAGAAATGACCTTATCACAAGATGAGCAGAGTTTCCACTTGGGCTTGTGTGTTCAACATAGTACAATTGACCCCCCTTTATAAGAGTCAAGCACCGGGAAGCAATCCTTGTCTTCTTTTATATGAGGTGTCTCTTATAAGCAGGGTACCACATTTGAATTTTCTTATTAACCCCTATTTTGATTTACGCACACTATTGTCTCTTATACCCACTTGTCTGTTACATCAATGTCTCTTATAAAGGGGTTCAGCTTATTGAGAACAGCGTAAATGCACCAAAGAGGACGAAATATGGCACACAGTAGACAAACACAGTGCTGGCTTTCAACAAAATGTTTATTTTGCGTGTGCACAGTTAGCTATTTATACTGAACACTTTATAAAAGGACAAATATTTGTTTTCTTTGTCAGGGGTTCAGTATGAATAGCTGCGCACACGCAAAATAAACATTTTGTTTAAAGTCAGTGCTGCATTTGTTTACTGAGTGCCTTTCTTCGTCATCAGTATCAGTGCTGTACCTTCACTATGTTATCACATGATGTGTAACCATTTTAAGGACAAACATCTTTGTTAGAAATAGTGGGAGAAAAGTCAGTGTTTTGCTATCTACCTGTACTGCACTTCGTGCCATTGCTACAACACATTTCCTTATTTCTCACACACTGTCTTGTTACGTGGACCACACAGTTGTAACGCGTCTCCCATTTCCCTCACACAGGAGGTGGATGTGTCAGCCATTGTGGTGTCAGCCCAGTTCTGGCCAGCCTTCAAAGATGAGAAGCTGGTGCTGCCGGCACCTGTGCAGGCGTCACTCGACCGGTACACACGTGCCTTCGAGACCATCAAGGGCAACCGTACCTTGCAGTGGCGCCCGAATTTGGGTCAGGTGGTCCTCGAAATCGACACCGGCACCCGCACCCTGCAGCTCACTGTGTCACCCATGCATGCCACGCTCATCTACCACTTCCAGGAGAAGCGTGAGAATCACTCTGAGATTATTCATCCTCTCAATGCACCTTTGCATTGTCTAAACATGCTGCATTTCTGAGAAGCAGTATCTGCAATGTGTGGGGAGTGTTGCCAGGATAATTCAGAACTTTATGTTACAATTTTGGGGAAGTCTTTCAAGTGAGATGTTGTAGGAAACAGCTTAAGAGCAGCCGAAAGCTCCTCATGACAGCGAAGCACTTAGCACATAGGAAAGGAAACAGGACATCAAGAACACCTGCAACAATGTTTGTGGGATTCTTTGCACTTGAAGTACCACAAAGAGAGCACCAAATATGGCAAAGGTGTCTCGAATACGTAGTGCACTTAAAAAAAAAATATGTGGTCCTCTCTGACATTGAATATGCAGATACACTGTTCGTATTGAATCCTCTGGCAAGATGTACTTCCAAAGGCCTTTGTACATACAATGTCACTATTGCAGTAATTCTCCTTTTGTCGTTGTTATGGGTTCTGGCCAGCTGTACCATTAGGAACTGGTGTCTTGCGGTGTTTAGTGGCTGATCATAGGTTTTCTCTGCTTTGAGCATGCTTTATACTGTTGTTTCTTTCCTTTTTTGCTTTTGTACTTTCTAATAATGAAAGTGTGAACATTGCAATGGTTGGTTGTAACAATGATTGCACTGATGCATCGTTTAGTATTTTGTGAATTCTGTAGTGTTTTCACTCCCACCCACTGCAAAAATCTGCTGACTTCTCTATGCTCCTCCAACGGTAAGCAGCTGTAGCCATTGATGGCTTACAGTATTTAGTATACATACTGTACACTTCAGACTAAACACATCATGTGTTCCATTGACAAACATGAGTATGGATTGGTCCATATGGTCCATAAACAAGTGTCATGTATGGCATATTCATTTGAAGCAAACAACATCACTTATAACCTTTCTAGCATCTTCTTACATGTTCGACTGGACACCTCCAAGTTCTATAGATTGCCTGCATAGTGCGCTTACAATACTATTGAATTTGGCAAAATTAAGAGCTCAGAGCACATTTGCTGGCATTATCTCTGCATTGGCTGTGTCATTTAGAAACACATTGTAGCTCTATACACACAGTGTACTGCTTGGCAGCTGCAGCTGTTCTGCTTACATGCGTTGCTGAAGCTATCTATGTTCCACACTTTTGCTGGGGGGTCAGGTTACCGGAAACGGTCACTCCAGCCTCGGCAGCAAGGGTGTTGCTTATGCACTTGCAATAAATAGAGAAAGCAGTTGAAGAGGTTGCAGCCACAAGTAGCATGCTCCCGTCGTGTCCTTTATCCTGGTTGTGCGAGTGACATAAGCCAGAGTCTTTGGCAGAGTGTCTGCCGCATGCCATGGGCCGTCACAGTAATGCCATGCATGCACGCTGGTGTGTCCACTGCGTTTATTTACAACAGAAGCAGCACTGACGTGTTTTGAATAGGCTTGTGCGAATAGTGAATTTTAGGTTCGAAGCGAATTCAAAGCGAATAGTGATTTTGGTTGAATAATTTCGAATCGAATTCAAATAGTATATATCACATATTATGAAGAAAAATGGGCATATTTGTCATACTTAACTAAGGTGCACAATATTTTAAAAAAATTGAAACAAGGCCTGTACAAATACCATTTTCTTGCTTCAAAGGAAGTGGAAACAACTTTGAATAGCAGCAGGATACGACTTTCTGTAAAATGCAAGCGATAACCTGTAAAATATGTTACGTTTTAAAATTTACTATACTTAGAGCATGTAAGCCGGTATAAGAAGCTTTTAAATTTAAAAAATGAATCAATGTGAGGGTAATCTTTTCATTTATTCGTGAAGTGGGGCTTCGCGGCAGTGCGGATTTTCCCTGGATACGTGCTTTCACAGCCTAGCACCACTTCACTGCAGTGAAACCACCTTTACAGGGGGTTGCATGCGAACTAATATGCCCCTGGATAGGTGCTTTCACGGCTTAGCACCCCTCTACTGCAGTGAAACCACCTTTACAGGGGGGTTGCATGCGAACTAATATGCCCCTGGATAGGTGCTTTCACGGCTTAGCACCCCTCTACTGCAGTGAAACCATCCTTTACAAGGGGTTACATGCGGACTAATATGCATCTATTCGTTTCTTTCGAATACTTCGAAATTTTCAATAATTTAAATTCGAGTCGAAGTGAATTCGAATACTGCAATATTTGTTCGAATATTCGAAGCATTCGAATATTCGCACAAGCCTAGTTTTGAACTCTCGCCGCCTCTTGGCAGTTTAACATTTGACTTGGGCCCACCTTCTGTCACTCTGATCTTGAATAGGCCCAACATTTGCTCGCATCAGGATTGCGGTGTGACAGGCAACGGTCAAACCTACCATCATTTGCGTTCCTCTGTTGCAACAGCTCCATCCTTGTGACTTGTGTTGCTTGCCTTGCAGCACGGTGGACGCTGGATGAGCTGAGTGCAGTGACCCAGGCATCGTCAACGCTCGTGCGCCGCAAACTGGCCCTGTGGCAGGGTCAGGGAATACTCTGGGAGGAGTCACCTGGGGTGTTTGCTCTGGGAAGCCATGGAGGCTCGACGGGGAGTGGCAGCATCCCACCCCAGCCCTTGGAGTTGGACGAGGATGAAGAGGAGACTCCCTCGGCCATGGCGTCCACTCAAGACCAGAAGGAGAGCGACCTTCAGGTATGGTCACAACATCACTGTGTAGAGATACAAGTGGGACAAAATAAGTCAATACAGTCGCCAACCGTTTATTCGAACTCGGCGGGAACCGCCGATAAGTCCGAATAATTGAGAGACCGAAAAAACGGATTCACCAGAAAAAAAAAGCACTTTTATTGGCCCAGTGGCCGGAAAAGCTTGTCAATGCATGTCTGCACACGAGCGCAATCACAGACGATCAAGTCGGCCTGTATTTCAGCCAGTGTTTGGCCATAACTGTAGGTTGTAGCGCTGTCACGACCTGCGCTTCATCGGAGTCACTACTGTTCACCTACGCTAGTTCGGGGACCTGACAGACGATCTCATCATCGCCCAACTCGGTGAAAGTTCCCAAACAACATCATATTGAGCTCAGCCGCCTTCGCATTGGCGAATAATTGTGGCCTTTATCACCATCCCCAGTGTCTTGTAGTTGCTGCGTTTCTTCGTTAGTACCGACGGCGTGGATGGAATGGGTGGCATCGTAGCCATTTCAGATCAGGCCTCACACGTCAAGCAACAAACAAGAGAGTGAGACGCAGATCAGGCCCAGCCACAGAAACAACTGACTAGCAAACTTTCAAATGCCAAAAGGGAACGACGTCAGGCTAATTCGTGCTGCAGCGCTCGTGATTCCGTCCTTTCCTTTGTCCGCTTCGTACGCGCGGCCATTTCGAACGTCACACCAGACAGACTTTGAACGTGGCTTGGCTTGGCTTGTGGTTTGGCTGCGGTGGCTATTCAATAGATACTCGGCTGGCTGAAGCCAGAAAAACGGCCATTACGTGTCGCCAAAACACATAGCCTTCGAGATTGCGATTGTAATTTCTGCACTTTTACACTGGCATGACACCAGCCATACACAGTGCAACCTTTCAGTGCTGGCAACCTAGCGAAAATATTGTAAACATCGAGGACAGCTGATCATGGAGTTCGACGCCGCTCTCGATCAGCCAGCCGGAGTCCAAAATATCGAACAGCGTGCCGTGGGGCGTCCGAATTTTCGGTCGCAAGTCTACATTACTTCAATGGGACGAGTGGCGGGGGCCGCAAAGGTGTCCGAATTATCAGCGTCCGAATAAACGGTCGGCGACTGTAGTTGCTCCTTCACAACCCCCCTGCCTCCTTTAGACAAGAGCTGAGAGCGCTCTCTTCTTGTAGTGAAAAGCCAGAGTTCATGCCACCAAAACTTCCTTCTCATGAGCCCCATCCACAATTCACAGTCTTGGCAGTGAACATTGTATTATCACATCAGTTACTTTCACGTGTTTTCATATCATAAAGAGCACAATAGCGGAACTTCTGATCACTGTGACATGCGGGAGAACCACGTGAAACAACATAATATGTACATTTAGCCTTGAAGTGTGGCTTAGCAGCAGTGCAGATTTCTAAGCTTGTGCACATAGTAAATTTTAGGTTCAAAGCGAATTCGAAGCGAATAATTTCGAAACGGATATGAATAGTATACGTATGTATCACGTATTATAAAGAAAGTGAGCATATTTGTCATGACCCAACTAACCATTTTTTAAAAATTGAAACGAGGCATGTGCAAATGTCAATCTTTTTGGTTCAAAGAAAGTGGAAACAACTTTGAATAGTAGCAGGATTTGACTTTCAGTAGAGTGCAAGTGATAACCTGTAAAATATGTTACGTTTTAAAATTTGCTACATTTAGAGCATATAAGCCCGCATTACAAGTTTTGAAACTTTAAAGGAGCACTGACATTAAATTTCAAAGTCGAGATGTGTCCTTCATTCGATTGCTCGGTATGCATAGGTCGTCTTGGCCAAATTTGAATGCCGTCCGTCACGTGGAAGTTATTTTATTTCGAGGGCAAACAGCGTATGAACGCTCAACGGAAAACTGAATGCCCTGCGACATCGACACTAATGCAACGTGTGAGGTGTGATAGAATCACACTTGTGACGTACGCTTGTGATACGCTAGTAACAATGACGTCGACGGGCTGAGTGTGTTTATTGTGGCGCCGACGCCCGGCGATGGTCTCAGTAGTGGCTCTCCTTGCTGTGTTGATCTGTGCGTGTGCTACATCGTGTCGCATCGACTGATTTGTCGTGTGCGAGCGCGAGTGCGATCATTCGGAGCAACACAGTACGTGCCAGGATGTCGGGGAGCCGCTGCGTAGTGCGAACCTGCCCGTCGAGGCGCGGAAAAAGCGGAAAGTGCGTGTCCTTTCATGCATTTCCAAGCCTCGAACCTCAACGCAGCCAGTGGGTCGCTTGTCGATGTTGACCGCGACGACAGCGAGGACGACGATGTTGACGACAAAGACATGGCTGCACGTGTGCTCCTAGCAGACGAAATGTCAGCGATGTCAGCTGGACGTGACGTCACCTTTTTTTGTGGCAGCGGAATCAGCTGGGGAGCGGCCCCGACATGGCCGCGAGGTAGCGCTAGCAGCACTACAATTTGGCGGGTTTTCCTCCCGTTTTGAATCGCGTTCGATATCGGATATATTAATCAACATTACTGGTACTTATTCGTCCCTCCGCTGCATTTTGAGTCGAGAATCGTTACTTGGGGGGTCGATAGCTACTCGTGGATGCAAAAAAATCCACATGCGTAAATTTGATGTCAGTGCTCCTTTAAAAACGATGAATGAATAAGAAGTGGAATACATATGTCCATTTAACCTTGAAGTAGGGCTTCACGGCAGTGCGGATTTTCCCTGGATAGATGTATCCACAATATAGCACCCCTCCACTGCAGTGAAACCATCTTTACAGGGGGTTACATGTGGATTAATATACACCTATTCCTTCATCTTGAATAGTTCGAAATTTCCAATACTTTAAATTCGAATTGAAGCGAAGTTGAATACCGTAATATTCGTTCAAATATTCAAAGTGCTCGAATATTTGCACAAGCCTACGGATTTCTCTTGGATATATGGTTTCACGGCATATACATGAGGTTACTAAATATCTGTCTATTTATTCATTTCGAAACTTTGAATAATCTGAATTTGTGTAGAAGTGAATTCGAATACTGCAATATTCGTGCGAATATTCGAGGTGCTCGGATATTCACCCGTGCCTAGTGAATAGCTATCCCTGAAAATTTAAGACTGGATGAAATACGCCTAAAGTGTGTGACTGTACTGCTCAGTAAAAGCAAAAATTTTAAGCGTTGTCACCAGGTGCTTAAGTTCATTTATTTCAGTCATATTGGCTGCATTTGCGCATGTTTTGGCAAGATAACTAAGAAACCTGCCATAAACGTCACCCATTAATGCTTTCATTGAGACATGATATGCACATTATAGTAATCACATATATGTAACAGCCTCATTGCAGGCTTTGGAGAATTGTTTGCATGCTAGAGGGCCGCAGGAATTTTATTTTATTTTATTTTGAGAGAGGTTCTGAGCAAAAATTTATATTTTCCTGACTTTTTTTTTTTTCAGGTGAAGTGATCTTTTGTATAATTTTTCCTACCATGCTTTCTACCAATATTCATTCGTGGCTCATTTGGTGAAATATAAAAACCAATCTTATTCTAATGTGTTAAAAGGTGTTAAAGGCTATGTGGTGGCTGATAAGCCCCAGGCCATTTTAAATTTCTTGTTTTTTTTTTCATGGACGGTAGTAAATTGTAAAAATGTTTGCTTGAGGCTGATAATGGCGTTTTGTCCTCCAGCTGCCGAACATATTGCTTTAGTCCTCAGGAAAGTTTTGAAATTCAAATATAAGTAGACTCTCAGTAAACGAAAATCGCTTAAATGGAACTGCATCTAATATACTAATTGGTTTCGTAGTTGGATTACGCACCCATGTTCATCTCTCAGTAAATGAAACTCCTGTCAAATGAAACACATTTTCCTGGTCCCATCAGGTTCTGTTTAATGAGAGTCTCCTTATGTAAAAAATTATATTTAATAACCACTGTATTTTTTTTTTCACAGAAACAGTTTGAAATAAAGTATATAGTGCTCTTAAATAGAGAGCGTGATGGAATACTTTCAGGTTTGGTAAAATCATTGATATAGGAATGAAGCAACTAGGTCACTGACATTATATTTGATATTTATTTACTTGTTTTATTTATATTTATTTCTTTAGAAATACTGCAACACTCGCTGAGAATAATAGCAGAGTGGATTTAAATTATTTGGGTTTTACAAATTGGTAGACACCAAAACAGAACAAAGGAAAGGGAAGTTATACACTTTGGCAGTGAAGCACAGTGGTGCACAGGAATCAAGCTAGAGAGTGTATAATAAACATAGAACCACATTCAAGAGTGTAGAATCTGTTGTGAGGGACACGAGTGCAGGCGAAGGATATGGACAGAGGCGAGGTGTGTGTCCTGAGGAACAGCCAACAGCAGACTATTTCCACCTTCTTCAAATCTCGGCAGCGGCGCAGCGCACTGCTGAAATTCCCACACGCTATGTCTAGCACTTCAGTATTACTGAAAAACTAGAAAAATATGGCTGAGCTGCATTTGTAAACTGCACTGCAGCCATGAGGCCGCCACAGACCCTTTGTTCACAGTCTATCCGCTTGCGCTCTGCATTGCAGCAGACCATTCACCGAGTATTTTTGTTTTTGCAGATCTACTGGTCCTACATAGTGGGCATGCTGACGAACCTGGAATCACTGAAGTTGGACCGCATTCACACAATGCTCAAGATGTTTGCCATGCAGACTCCTTCGACAGCCGAGCTGACTGAGCAGGAGCTGCGGCATTTTCTCGATGGCCAAGTCTCCAAGCAAAAGCTGCTCTATTCCGGTGGACACTATAGGCTGCCAAAATCGGATAGCCAGTAAAAAAAACGAAAAAAAAGAAAATGTCTGCTTCTCTGTTATTCATTGTGTTGTTATGGCAAAATGTTGTGCTCCCTTATCATCTTTTGGGGATACTGCTTGTCATGTGCAGCTCCAAGTCATATCAAGGGTACCTGCAGTGAACTTTTAGGGGTGAAGCTCCTAAGGGTGTGGGTCTGTCCCTCCTCTGTAGTTGTCGTAGTAGTAGTAGGTAGGTAGGTAGGTAGATAGCCACGTATAGTGGAATGTACCCACTCCACGTGATAAAGATGACGATGACGCAGTATAGTGGAATGTACCCACTACACGTGATAACGATGAAGTATAAGCGCGTTCCAGTATAGTGGAATGTACCCACTACACATGATAACGATGACGATGCCGCTGATGACCATGAAGTATAAGCGCGTTCCAGACCACACATTCTCTTTCTGCCATGGATGAAAACAATCTAGCTTCGCCCACTCATCATCATTCACTTCGTGGATATGGCCTGATTTTTTTACTTACGGTGAAAGCAAAATTTAATATTTGGATGTGGTGCCAAATGCTGCGGTGAAGTGCTGCGCTCCTGGCTGGATGCCAGTCACCAAAATGGAGAGAGAAGCCTTTCCTGGAGCAATTGTCCTGCAAAGAACATCCATGTCCCACAGTCCAAGAGCAGGAAACGAGTTCCTCTTGTTCTTGTGCATCCGCACACTTGAGTGGTGCCTGCGATCTTACGTCATAACTGTGCAAAACTATGACATACACAATAACGCGTCAGTTGTGGAAGATGAGCGTGATTGAAGCATCCCAACAATGTGGAGTGTTTATTTTATAAGTCCATTTTGATTAAAGTTGTCTGGCCAGATGAATGCGTTTACACCGTTCTCCAGGCTAACATACTAAATTGCTAAGCTTCCATGCAAGTAGCTACTCAATATAACAACTCATGACCTTGCGGCATTATAGTTTCGGTTTCGGCGCGCGTTACTTGTATAATGAGCTGATTGGAGCGCATTTTGTAGAAGTTGGCTTGTTTTGGGGACTAACTTGAAAAGGTTTCGGTTTCATTTTTGGTAGCGTATCCCTGCTTCTGTTGGTGAGACTCTTAGCCCAAAGTTAAGTAAAGCTTGGGGGGCTCGAATGGGTTGACAACGCCTTGTTTCCTGGCAGAAAGTAGTGGAAAATAATGAATTTAATGCGTTTCTTGCAAACTGCCGCGCCTGCGGCGGCGCTGTGTACTACGGATTAGATGTAGCGTTGTCTTCGCCAGAAACAGGCGTGCCATCCGTGCTCCCGGCTACCGACGCACGTCCGGATCCTGCACAGATAACCGCAGCCAATAGCAACACTGGAGACCAGGGACATCGCGCTGCTGCTGCTTTAGGCTTGCGAGCGCCGGCTTGCAGCCGCCACGCGCTCGCAAGCCTAAAGAAATGCAGCCTGCTGTTCCATTGTATGTTAAGGAAACACTAACGGAACAGTCGCGTTTCTACGTGTCGAATTTTTATGCTTCCCTCATTATATATATATATATATATATATATATATATATATATATATATATATATATATATATATATATCAAAGAAAAATTTCCGCCCAGAGTATCATGGAGCAATTGCATTGCCGCTTTAAGAGCAAATAATCGCACAGTAAAATTACCATTGATGACGTCAGTTAGCTTCACATATGGCGCTATGCACGTAGCGAAAATAGCACCTTATTACATTCTTATGTAGAAGTTGTACACGCACGAAAGGGGCCCTGCAACACTTTTTTTTTCTTCGAACGCGCAGTTTACTTTCAACGGGATCGCGAGGGCGCGCGCGGGCAGGTGGCGGCTGCGTGGCGGCATCCTGCAGCGGCCGCAGTTACTATGCAGCTAACTATGCTCAAATCAGCCAATGGCCGTGGTCTTTGCGTTTATGACGCAGTGATTTGAGTTTATGACATCATCTGTCGGGAGAAGAGCGAACGATTTCTGGCTGAGGTTGCGATGTAATTTTAAATTCCTGGCCGCATGCCGCGCTATAATGTTCGGCTCACATGTAAGCCACCATATCACATGTTCTCAGGAGCCTCGACTACCGATCGGCAGCGTTGTCAGATCATGCTCAAAAAGTGTTGCAGGGCCTTTATTTCCGATTTCCGGATGTTCCGAATTAGAAAACCAAGAATTTTGCCGAACGTTCGCGATTTAGCAAAAGAATTGTCAAACCAAACTTTTTTCTGTTATGATATGTGGGTAAATTGTAAAAGAGTGTACGTAATCTTGAAAGGAGAGTATACACCGGAAAGCACTGTAAGCCAAGCTCAAACATAACTCTTCCCTCCTTCTCACACTATCTCTCTCCCCCCCCTCTCTCTCTCTCCTTGCGGTAAGGAGTTTTAAAAAATTAAGGCAGCTTCGCACTAGTGTTGCCAAGCCTGAAGAAGAGCGGAGCTGGATGGCCTTCATTGTTTCTCTTAATTTTTCTTCATCCCATTCCTTTTTCTCGTCTCTATTTTTTGTCCTGTCTTTTTGTCTCTCTCTATTTCTATTTCTTCTTTCTACATTATATATATTCCTTTCTCTTTCTCGCACTTTCTAGCTTTCCTCTCTCTCTCTCTCTCTCTCTCTCTCTCTATATATATATATATATATATATATATATATATATATATATATATATATATATATATTTCTCGCTTCCTCTTTCTTTCAATCGCTATTTCTGTCTATATCTTTCGCTCTGTTTCTTTGATTCTCTTCGTTTTTTTTCCCTTTTTTCTCACTGTTTATGAGTTTCTTTCTATGCTATGCTTTAATCTATCCTCTCTTGTCCCTCTCCTCACCCTCACTTCTCTTTCCCACCGCCTTGTTATGCTAGCTTACCTCAGCCGCGTGATTACGACGCTCATCTCCTGATCGGGTGCGCGGGTTCGAATCCCGACTCGTCGTCAATTTCTTTCGCCAAGAACGTCTTGGTTTTCTCTTTCTTTGTATCTCTGTCTTTCTGTCTCTCTATCTGCAGTCGTTCTCTCGCCCACGCCGGTTAAATCGGCGTAGCGGGAGAGCGCGCGCCGGGCGCATATGTTCGGGGAGCGAAGCAGAAGATGTAGAAGGGGACAAAGAGCTAGAACGCATGCCGGCCGAGTTATTGCATTGCACGTGCTAAAAAGCTAGGGGCAATTCATGATGATGATAGTTTATGCGAACGCGTAGCGGCATAACGAAAGCATAACAGCTCCACGGTAAAAGTTCGCAGATTCAGTGAAAAATGGCGCTTGGCAAACTATTGGTTCCCTCGTAAGCAGCGGGCATTTTAAATTTGGTCCTTGTGAACTCTTAGTTTTGTCTACGTGTTGTGTGCGCAAAAATTTTCATAATGCAGCCAAACCAACTAGCCCGCCTTTCCGTTTTATTGTATCAAGGAGGTTTGTCCTTTTCACAGACGGCTCCCTGGGCGCCGCCATGATCCTCTCTGGGGTGTGTTAAATAGGCGTGACCCCCCCAAAAATGCACTGCCGAGGCTGTGACGTCAGCCTTTGTGCTCCCGGGCCACAGCCCAGAATCGCGGCGCTTTTTCTCTCATGTGAAAAGGTCCGTACATTATTCATTTCCCTCATATGAAGTGCAAACGTGCTGGGACGTGAATGTCGAACTGTAAGTGTTTTGACGCCAATCAAGTCGCGCACCACACGATCGCTTGCTAAGACCAACAAATACTATCACCTGCCATTAGCTGATGTAGAACTCCAGGTAACTAATTTCGGAAAATACCGTAAGCAGGAAAGTGAGCGCAATCTTCAAACCGAAACACAAACTGACAAACCGAAACCGAAAGCGTTCTTTAGTTTTGGACAAGACCGCCAGTGGCGCGACGCGCATCGCCCTTTTTTCCCATTGGTTCACGAGAGCGAAGGCGTCCCCAACTCGGTTGCCATAACAGCGCTGTAAAAATTCAACATGGACCCACCATATTCGGCCGGAGAGAGTGCTCGGGCGAGTTGTTTGTGTCTGTGGTGTACGGCTTGTCAAACGCACGCTTCGCCTTGCGACGATGTGATGCCGCCGAAGAGGATCGTCTGACAGTGCGCGGGTCCAAGATATCGCAGACTCCGCGACTCCGAGGAGAGTTTCGGGCATCTCCTATGAGTGTGTTTTCTCTTCGGATCTGATCCTGTGTGGAGCATAACGCGATGGCTGGGCAGCATCGGAAGCAACGTGGTTTACGATGGATCGTGCTTGCCATCTCCTACGCGCTCATCGGCGTCTTCAGCACCGTTAAAGGTCAGTTCTTGGACGTTGCGAAAAACATTGCCCCCTCCACTGTCGTCTGCTTTTCAAACGCGCGCGTGAAAGAACAAGAACTGCCGATCGTGGACGTTGTAAACAAACGGGCGCGGGGCTTCGCTTCGATAGGCGAGCGGCACTCTTTCACTGGTCCGTGCTCCTCGAATAGGCCTAGTTGCCGTCATCTGGCGACCGATTTCGTTGCGTTTAGCACCTTCCCGCATATAACTCTCTATTCAACACCACGCGCGCAGTTATTTGCGGCAATTAACGAGACCATTCTGCACCGCCGTTGCAGGAACAGCGGCATTGGTTCGGCCTCTCCCTCTACTGACTCATCTGGAGGAGCATCCTTTCAAATCCGGAGGAGAGAATGAGGAAACGTGCTTTGATACGCGCACCGGCGGTAGCGCATAGCGCATCTCAGCGTAATTTTAGCGATTTAATTACGAAATAAAACGGAGAGTTACTCGGTGATTTTGGTCTAAGTGAGATGTCTTGTTTCATTGTATGAATGGGAGCGCTTGGCCGCCGCTAGATCGATGCCGCGCTGCTATGCCCGCTTTTCCGAGTGTTTGACAGGTAGCAGCATACGCTGGTTTTGTAGCGTCAGCTACACCACTGTACACAGCTGACGTGTGGGTGTGTTTATAGTGAGTCGCATAATAAACAGCGCGATGTAAGACTATGTAAAACGTTTCTTATTTCATCTGCCATATATGATGCGCGGATTGCTGTTTTTACAAAAACCAAGGTGCTCGCGCTTGTTCGTCGTGTTCGTTGAGAACATAGTTCAGCTGCAGACTTGTCAATCCATCTCAGTTCTTGCCATTGAACGTAGAGTGAAACTTAGGCGTGTACACCAGTACGTTGAACGGGGAAATTATCTGTCGGCATACATTTAATCTCATGCATCTTCGCTTGAAAATCCAACGTTGGACTTCCAAGTGAAAGTCCAACGACTGATGTCATGGTTCAAATCTCACAGAGTTATCTCCACAATATCTGCTCAAATACGCTGCTCACGAATATTTGAGTGCTCGTAAATGGGTATATAAAAAAAGCAAAATAATAACTGTAGCCGAGTGCAGTCATTCGCGGCTGGTTCAGAAAACTAGAAAACTACTATTTAAAAAAAAAGAAAAAGAAGGCGGATGCTATGAAAGTAAAGTAAATGAGCGGGCCTGTTGTGTTCTTTCGTTCATTAAAAAATAAAAAAAAAATATCGCGGAAATAAAGACATGTTTTTCACTTAACGTTTTGCATACGACAAACGTTGTTTCTAATCCTTATTGCGATGTCGCAAGGGTCAGTCCGCTGTTCGTACGTCAGTTGCGCACAGAATAGCGGCAATAATATTTGATGGATGGATGCAGTCTCGCGTCCAAAAGCAACACCGGAACTATATATGAGAAACGCCGCGCAGTGGAAGGCCGCTGCGGATTAATTTTGACGAGGTGGAAGTCTTCTATGGTGTTTCTAAGCACGCGAAGTGTCGTTGCATTACTCCGTCGAAATGCGTTCTGTCCGCCTGGAATACGAATGACCAACCGAGTGGACCGCTGTGATGGCGACATCGTAATGTTACGAGAATCCAGCTGTCGGTATATTAATTTACTTTAATATTTTCTTTGTCTCTCTGCGTCTAGATTGACACCACTAGATCTTTGGAAGACAGTGCCGACAATACATTATAAGATCACGTATGCTTTTTGTCGGGGGGATATATACCCGCTACATAACCGAGTGGATACATTTCGTGCGAGTAAACGAAAGTGGTGCGCGACATATTGTTCTGATTCCTTTGCGTACTTACTTCAATCCTGCAGCAACATTAGCCCGCTAGTTGATTTTTCATGTGCTTATGGTGCTCCCCAAATCGTGACAGGCAGCTTAGCCCTGTCTGTCCCTAATGCGGAAGGCGTACGACTGTTGTATTGACAGTATACTAACATAAGTGGCGGCAGGCCCGTAGCCAGGGGGGGGGGGGGGGCGCCCTAGGCCCCCCCCGAAATTCGGAAGAAGGGGGTGTTTTACCAAGAATAAATAATAAAAATAGGTGGTTTTCAAGGTTTTCAACAGGTGCCCCCCCCCCCCCCCCCCGAAAAAAATTTCTGGCTACGGGCCTGAGTGGCGGAGACTTGTAGAATGGTAAAATCGAGAAGAACCACGCAGCGTGCGACGGAACGGAAAATGATTGACGTAACATTAAAAGTTAGGAAGGTAGCAGAGTGGAATAGAGAATATGTGTAGCCGACAGTCTAGCAGACTCTAAGAGAAAAAAAATTGTGGCAGCTTCGGATAAATTAGAGATCAGGATAAAATGGAGATCAGGATAAAATGGAGATCATTGGGAAAAGCCTTCGTCCTAAAGCGGACATAGAATTGGCTGATGATGATGATGACGCTGATGATGTATTTTCATGAGGCGGCAGCTGTGAGCCATTCCGCTCTGTGAGTATGGATTATCAGCGAAGCAGTGTAGCACGTGCACATGGCACAGAGGTGTCACTGAATTTTGATGAAAGGTGCCGAGAGGCACAGGATTTTCATGAAAGGTATACAGAATGATCCTTTAAAGCAGGGGTCGGCAACGTAGCCGGGGGGGGGGAAATTTTTCCCGAAATGTTTCAATTTTGCTTGCGTATATATACACGCAGACATACAAACGCACGCACAAACATACATAAACTATGGTTGAACCCCCTGGCCACGGTGTAAGAATACAAACATCGTGCCCCTGGCTACGCCCCTAGTCGGCAACCTGCGGCCCACAAGGCAGTATTATTCAGCCCTCGGCACGACTTCAGGACCCCCCCCCCCCCCCCCCCCAATAGCTAAGCGATGAGCACCTCCACGACTTTCTGCGTCTGTCGGTGAGCAACCATGATGTAGACATATTTACGAGATGGCTAAGAATGTTCAGCACCAAAAGTCACATTGAAAGGTTATTTTATTCTTATTTGTTTTTCTTCTAATTTATGTTGTTAAATTGAAACCTTGTGACATGCGTGCTGAAAATTAAACATGATTTCTCTTCCAGTATTGTATATCGTTATAATCAATTCGCCAAATTTATCTATTTGCCTGCGAAAGCTCTCTCTCTCCCAATCTCCATACGGCCCCCGGCCCCTGGCATGTCGTCTTCGTGCAACTCGGCCCTCCGCCTCAAAGGTTGCCGACCTCTGCTTTAAAGCTCTTTCCACGCGAGGAGAACACGTCTTTTTTGCCTCATTCTCCGTTTCATTTACCAGTGAACCACTTTGGCGGACCACTGATGAGTCGTGTGTCTCGCCCAGGTAGTCCAGGCATGCACTCTAAAAGGCATTAAAATGCGCTATTGTCGTCACTGATCTCAATCCAGTAATTTACGGTACTCTACTTTTAGGCGAAGCTTCTATGAGCTATGGAATTCGCACTGCTTTACTGCCACTAACGCAAAAGCCAAGGTCAATCGATGGACGCACAGAAACGCGGATGTAAAGAAACATAGCCCTGGAAGGTGTGCAGGTCACATGCGTATTTATGCGCCGTTATGCAATAATTGACGCTTTCTCGATCGCGGATGTTGGCGATCAGCCTGTTTCTGGATATGGCAATCTAATCTTTTATCCTGGTCACTTGCCATTTTACGTTGCCACATTTGTTTCAACGTTGCCTTTTATTGATGCATTTCATTAGGGCACGCATGACCGTCGTTGTTACCGGTAGCAACAGAAGTGTTGTTGAAGGAAGTAAAAGTCAGCAGGGAGCATTGCGCAATGCGAAATAAATAAATAAATAAATAAATACAAAATTGAGTAGGTCGGGTCACGCACAACCCAAGCTTCGCTTGCCCCCCCCTCCCTTATTTTAACAATGGGGGGAAGGGCTCCTATTTTTTTTTTAAATTTTTTGTTCTTGCAAGTGTGGCTTTCTGGACGCGGGTTACGACAGCCTGTGCACCCGTGTCCACAAAGGCCAAGAGCTGGTATGGTATCCCTTTCGCGGGAACGTGAGATAAAAACAAATACAGAAAAAAAAAAAAGTGAAGGTGCAAACCGGAAAAGAAGGGATATATCTTCTTGCTTCCGAAGGACTTCACAGGTCCCCTATCTATTACGGCCAGCGCGACTTCCGAGGGGCGCGCTACATGCACCCTTCATCTCGACGTCTCTGTCTTGCCGCTCTTTCTTTCTTTCTTTCTTTCTTTCTTTCTTTCTTTCTTTTATCGGCTTTCCTTTTTCTTTTTTACTTCCCCTTCCGTCGTCGCTCGCGGTGCATTTACCTCGTGATCGATCATTCCGAGGCGGCGGTTCGCGACAGCGCTCGGACCCGGGGCCCGTGCGCTTGCACACGGCGTTTGCTGCCGCCAGCGCCTCGCTGTGGATGTCGTGCGCAGCTCGGGGAGCTCAGGCGCCGGCGGAACGACCGGGATGCTTCCGATAAGCGGCAGCAGCCCGGGAGCACAATAGGGACACACGTGTCCGCCTACTCGTCATTTTATCCTCCCCTGTCAGCTTGTTTTTGCTACGCGAGGACACGCGATATAGGCGTGTATCCGAGCGTTCGTTAATTAGCTTTCCCTCGTCTCTCAATCCCGTATACGTGTCCAGCCAGAAGCGCGCCCTTCTTGGTTCAGTGCGAGCCATGGTATCGGGGCTGAACCTGCTTCCTGGCCAGCAAGGACCGTTGCTTTTATCAATTTCATCAGCTGGAGAGAGAGAAAGATGAGTATGATGGTTATGATGACGATGACGTGATAGTGTTCATTGGCGCGCAGAGGCCAAGTTTGGCCAAAAAGGCGCCATGCCTGTGAATTTTAAGCTGGTGGTGACCAATGATACACAACAAAAAATGTAATTTTGGTTGTACAGATGCCTAAGATCAATCGACACAGCAGTGTCTAAAAGACACACACACACACACACACACACACACACACACACACACACACACACACACACACACACACACACACACACACACACACACACACACACACACACACACACACACACACACACACACACACACACACACACACACACACACACACACACACACACACACACACACACACACACACACACACACACACACACACACACACACACACACACACACACACTATATATATATATGCTATATATATATATATATATATATATATATATATATATAGCAATGTGTCAACGACGAATCAGCAGAAGTATGTCAGTAGGGTGTAAAAAACATTACAGAGATAAAAGTATGACAATGACAAACCGACAGAAATGGCTGGTAATCATAATGTGTCATGTGTATATATATGTATATATATAATTCAAAAGAAAGTTCCGTGGGTCCGGTGCACATATAGTCAAGAAATGAAGGAGCACACTTACGAAAACTGCATATCTTTTACTGGTTAACGTTTCGGCCGTGGCACGGCCGAAACGTTAACCAGTAAAAAATATGCAGTTTTCGTAAGTGTGCTCCTTCATTTCTTGACTATATATATATATATATATATATATATATATATATATATATATATATATATATATATATACTATGATTACCAGCCATTTCTGTCGATTTCCCAGTTGATGTAGTGCACAAGATCACAGCACTGCGAGATGCGCGATATTGTCGAACGAATACGACATTCTGTGGAACCAGGAACTGTGTTTCTCCGTTTGTCCGTGTTCTCGTTTCTTGTTTGTTCGTTTTGCTTACTCTGAAAGCACTGCGCGGCCTGTCCGTAACTAAGATCTATACATATCGGCGCAGTATGCGAGGCGTGCTTTTCATTGAACGAGTGCCTATGTATAGGAACCGGCGCTTTGTAAATAGATCGATCGGTCGTTCCCGAAGAGCTAATTAAACAGTGGCGATCGTTGCACTTGTGTTTCAAGTTTGCAGCTTACGATTGAATCGGTTGCACCTCGACTGTGCAGTATAGTGCTGACATTGCTACGAACTTCTAGACGGAGAGGAATTCAAAGGAATGGCGCGCATTCTTTTCCTTGTTTTTAAACTTGAAACAGGGCCGGTATTTTGTGGCGATGCGTTTTCCGATGCGTTTTCATGTCCTTCTCGGTTGGCCAGTGCATGGTTAGAGAGACCATATGCGTGCGCTGCAGGGTTCCCGTTCAAGGGGGGCGAAGGTTCTTCGCAGCGCCCCCCCCCCCCCTCCCTATTAAGTCAATGTATGGAGCAGACTTTGCCCCCCCCCCCCCCCCCCCCTGCCCCCTTTGTGCGCACGCCTATGAGAGAGACGGTCTACCCCTCGTTATTAACGGGATCAGTGGCGGTTTATAAGACTACGGTAAAGCATAACGCATCGCTACAAAATACCGGCCCAGTGGCCCATGCTTTTTGCTGTATTCAGCAGCGGCGCCTGGCGACATTGCCAGTGGTGTACGATGCGCCCTTTAGACTTTGCGCACCGAAGCGTGTACACAACCGAGCGTACTTATTGAACCTTGCACGCCTTGCAGACCTCGGCCCAATATGGCGCTTTTGCATTTGCATTACTGCGCGGCTCCCTGTAATAGACTGCAACGGAGCCTGGCATCCATCACTCCCGTCAGGCCCGACTTGTCGCCGCTGTATAAATAAGCAGGATAGGTCTATACATATACGAGTATATGTATTGCGAGGCTCCAGGCGAAATTTAGAGGGTGGGGGGTGGGTGTGTATGCACGTTCACCAGGCTGTTCTTAGTGCAAGTGCGCGCTTGTTATTGCGCTCTCCCCCACATACATTTATACGTGACGGCGTAGACGGAGGGCCGGATACGACGAGCTCGCTCGTCCGCTTGATCCTCGACCTCACCACGTACGCCCATTGGGCCCAGCGCTTGGCGACGTGTTCCAGCCGCTCGACGAAAGAGGAGAGCGTCGTCATTAAACTCGCGGAAACGTTGGAGTGCGCGAGACCGTGGGAATGTCTGGCCTGCGTCACCCGTGCGGTCCTGGGCGTTTCCTGTGAGCCCGCGGAGGAGGCCGATGTCCTGGAAAGAAAAAAAAAAAAAAGAAAGAAAAAAAAATTAAGGAAGCTTGCACTAGTGGTGCCAAGCCTGAAGGAAGCGCGGAGCTGAGCAGCCTTTTTTGTTTTTCTTCGGTTTTCTCTTTCTTTCTTTTTCTCTTTTCCAATATTTTCGGTGTTTTTTGCTATTTATTTCTATCATCATCAAGGCCCTCGAAGAACAATAGGAAGTAGACTTGTCTATGGCGCGAGCGAGCGCTCAAATGGCTATGCTATATGTGGTTTTGCCTGCGTTACGCCAAGCTACGACAGCATACGACAGCCCGGCGCCCTGAAGTGCTCCGCACTTAAACAAAAAACAAACAAACAAACAAACAAACAAACAAACAAAAAAGTCCTGGCTGACTGGCGCTGAATGAAGGATTCCTTTGCCATGCTATACGTCTCAAGGCTATCATGAGGATGGTGACGCGCTTTAAAGACACCGAAGAAGAAAGTATGAAAGAAGGGGCATTGTCCGAGGTGCTCTTTTTTAAGTGTTATACGATACTAATGAACCTGACAAACAATGAAACGAAGGTAAGCACGGGGGACGTTATTTGTGGTTTCTTAACTGTAGTGTAGTGATTCTCACTTAAGTTGAATGGAATTAAAGTAGACGAAAAATCACCCTTTTCGTCCGTGGGATCCGAACCCACGACCTTCAAATTACGCGTCCGATGCTCTACCATTTGAGCTACGACCGATTTGGAAGTGCTTTAAGCCGTGGCCAAATCGCAGATGTTGCAGCACATTATGTGTCTTTGTGAATCGTATAGGCGCTATAACGCTGTCGGTAATAATATGGTAGTTGCTGAGGCGTCACGTGCAAAAACCACGATATACTAGTTATGAGGCACGTCGTATGGTGGAGGACTCTGGTTTAATTAACTTCGACCACCTGGGGTTCTTTAACGTCCACCTGAATATAAGCACACGGTTGTCTTTTAACATTCCGTCCCCATCGAAACGCGGTCGCCGAGGCCGGGAGTCGAAACCGTGCCCCCCGACATTAGCAGCGCGACACTTTACGTGCTAAGCTATATCACGGCGGGTCCTCCAACAATCCGAACAATCCAACAATCCTACACTAAGACGTGCACCAACTCGCCCAACGAGAAGTTCTTCTAAGGGTCCTCCAAGTTTTCAATTGCGCCGCCTCAACTGAAGCCTGATAAACAAGAAGCACTCAGAAGAATCGTGGCGTACTTTTGTAACTATACTTCGGTAAGGCGAGCTTATACTTAAGTTCGCGCGGAACAGATATTCCGTTGTAATATAGGTAGTACATTCATTCAAGTGGATACGGGATTGGGGTCGTGATAATGATGCATGCGTATACTTCGGTCAGGAAACTTAGTGGCGGGCAAGTGACCTCTCTAGTTCATCTTAGCTGACCCAGACTGGGATTCGTTTAAGTCATCATCATCATCATCAGCCTGACTAAATTCGTATTAAATAAAGCTATCTAACTCTCTGTGTAGTTCTCTGTCTCTCCACAGCCGTGACGCACTTCTGACGCCTTTGAGGGCGCAACGCACTTTCGCTCGCTTTCAACGCGCCACGTTCTTCATCACGCTTATCCTTCACACTCTTCGTTCTCCCAGCAGGAACTCTTCTGAGGAGGTCAGGCCTTTTCGTCCAGCACTGCACCCGCGCGCATGATTTATGGCGAACGTCTGCAGCCGCTGCGTGCCACGAGCGTATCAGTCTGGCGGCGGGCCGCCGCGAATCAGCATGCAAAGCTGGCAACGCATGCCGTCGGCGGCTCCACCCGCAGGCTCGACGTCGTCGGAGTGCTTGCTGGCCCGAAGCCGCGATGAACTGCCGCGGCGCGCAACGCAGCACGCGTCTCGCGGCCGCTGTGCTCCGGATTCCGGTTTCTTTCAACGCGGCCGCGCGCCCATACGGCACGCTTCCTTTTCGACGCTGCCCGCTCCGCGTGATTAGTATGCGGTGGTGCGCACGGGTACTACGAGACTTCGCCGTAAGCGCCGCCGCCATAAAAGCGGGGGCAAGGGCGGAACACACGAGTGTACTACAGCGCCCCTAATAGGCGTAGCAGCTAGCGGCGGATGAGGCAAGTAAACACGATCCATTTCAGGTCCGCGGTACGGCCACGAGGAAAAAGACGCTCGCTAAATTTGAAAAAAAAGAAAAAAAGAAAAAAAAAGTGAACCGGCGTCGAAGATCAACGATGCGGTGAACTCTAAATTCCTGCGTGTCGCCGATAGCAAGCATGTTTTCCTTTGGAAACTCTATTACCCCGGCGGCGATACAGCGCGCTGCTGCGAGCATAGAGGTTCCTTTCCTGTGGGTATGTAAATGTTTAGGCACGTGACAGAATTTCGGTAGATATAGGTGCTCCGTATCGCGCACACGATGGGTGCCCTGGCGTATTTCGAAAATGGCCAGCGAAAAGCGCTCTACGAGTGAATTTCCGAATAGTATACGTATTCCGTGCTACGTCCGTTGCTTGCTCTTCAGCCAACGGCTGAATAGGTTCGTTTTACATGAACCCGACGTGAGCGGGTCGAGCCAGAAGTGAAACTGACCCAACTCAACCGTGGCGGGTGAGGCGGGTGAGGCGAGTCAATCACGTCGGCTGGATGGTACAGCTATCAGTGGCGTAGCCAGGGGGGGGGGGGGGTTCAACCCCCCCCCCCCCCAACCCCCCCCCCCCCCCCCGAAATTTTTCAGTATTGCTTGCGTATATACGCACGCACACATACAAACGCACGCACGAACATACATAAAGTATGGTTGAACCCCCCCCGAAAAAAATTTCTGGCTACGCTACTGACAGCTATAGAAGGTCGCTGGGCCCGACCTTGCTAGCGAACTCGACGACCGTATGCCGGGCCGACTAGACCCGACTTTGTCGTAGCGTTCGCGCACAACGTGCGCATACCGGTGCATGTGCCGTGTCATTTGCGCGTGACTTGCCTGAGTCGCAAATTGTGCGCCCTGCTTGTTTCGTGATGCGTCGAAAGCGAAGTCCTCTCATAGGGGCCCTCTTTCGATTATTTCTCTTGCGATAGTGCAAAAACAGAGTGACTGCCAGACTGTCTGAAGAACTGAGCAGACGCTGCTCGCTGGAGACCAGGTTAGGAAGTAAAGAAGAAGCGGTGAGGAATGTCTCGGCTTGGGGCTCGCGCTCCGTCTTGCTCGTGTTTCTCGGCGGCCGTTCTGCCTTCTCGCTGACGTGCGCGCTTCGCGTGTTCGGGCCTGAGATGTACGAAAAGGCCTCCTGCGATCATGCGCGTTGCTCGCTGTCGTCTAGGCATGACGGGTGCATACCAGCTGCCGCAGAGATGAAGGAAATGCCTCAGCAGACTGACAAAAAAAAAAAAAAAAAAAAAAAAAAAAAAAAAAAAAAAAAAAAAAAGACGAGAAAACACTGCAGCTAAGCTCGTTGTAAAGGAAGGGCGTGTGGAGCACTACTGGCGTAGCCAAGGGGGTGGGATTAGAGAGGTTCGAACCCCCCCTTAGCTTCTATCTCTACATACGAACACGCGCATAAACATACATGAAGTGTTGTGAATCCCGCCTCCCTTCCCAAACAATTTTCTGGCTGCGCCCCCGTGGAGCACACCCTCTTCTTTTATTCTACATACCTGCCCGGCGCGGTGGAGCAGTGGTTATGGTGCTCGTCTGTTGGCCCGAAGGTCGCGGGTTCAATCTTGGCCGCAGCGGTCACATTTTGATGGAGGTGAAATGCTAGTCAGTGCACGTTAAAGAACACCAGATGGTCGAAACTTCCGGAGCCGTCCACTGCGGCGTCTTTCATAATCATGTCGTGGTTTTGGGACCTAAAACCCTAGACATTATTGTTATCACACAGGCCTGACGCTTTTTGCTTGAGACAACGCGAAACGGCTAACGAGTTCTTCTATTTTCCCGATTACGCACGTAACACAAATATTTTGCGGCGAAACGATCAAAGTGCAAATAATTATACTTGAGCGAACGATACACGCGCGGTACCATTCCCATGTTGACATATATACTGTGAACCTATACTTTGGCCCAGTGAACTTGTAATCATGGCTGCAAGCTTCGTATGCTCATCACGAGGACCAGAGGCGTACTTTCCTATTTGCCCGAGGAGGGAGTCAAGCCGGACTAACTGTGCATTTAGTGGTAGCGACGCACGAAAAATAAAAGTGGCATTTTGAATGAGACACGCTTAGATACGACAATACATCCTTGTCACATAGCTTCTTCCGCTAGATTCTTTGCCCATCCCCCCTTACTGCGCACGCGCCATGATAAGTGGGTAATCGTCGCTATATAGCGCTTGTCTCGTTTTCCACTCTTTCACTCGGCCTATCTGCCGCGCGAAGACGACAGCGTTGCTGTGGCCCTAGCTGCTCGGCCGACCGTGACGATTAATACAAAAGTTTAGGATCTACATCTAGTACATTTAAGGATATTCGTATACGATGAACCTCCGGACGAGAACGACCAAGATGTCCCGTACTCGGCCTCCGGAATCCCCGCTTCCGTGTTTCAAGAAGGAGCCCTTCTTCGACGTCCTGGCCACACTCGTCCCGCCGACGCCCTTAGTGGGTTCTAGGCGCAGAGGCTTGCAGCACATCGTTTTCCGACTGCAACCACAGCAGGTGGATGCTATTCGCTCGTCGTCGACGGATAGCGCTGCATCGAGCCGAGAGTGCAATGTGCAAGTGCACCTTCGCGTCTGTTTGCGCGACACGAACAGAGAACAGGACGACAGTTACCCTCTTAATCTGGCCGTGAAGGTCAACGGTCAATCCTTGGCACTGCCAGCGCCTATTCCTCGCAAGGTATCCGGCGGGTCCATCGAACTGGTGCACCTGCCCATTGACATCGTCTCCTCCTGTAATCTGGGCCCTTCCGCGATAAACAAGGTGTGCGTAACCTGGACGCCCGTAAGCAGCCGAGACTACGTCGTCGGCCTGTTCTTGGTCGAAAAGCTCGCGGCAGCAACCGTTCTGAGCGGGCTGCAACAGTTGAGCGCGACTCTGACGAGAGCCATGATCAAGAAGAAAGCCAAGCGCCGAGCAACTATAGGCGACGACGTGGCAATAACCAGGTTCCACGTTTCCCTCGCGTGCCCTCTGAGCCGGACCCGGATGAAGGTGCCGTGTCGCGCCCGGTCCTGCAAGCACCTGGACTGCTTCGACGGGTCCAACTACCTGCAGGTCAACGAGCGGAGGCCCAAGTGGGCGTGTCCCGTGTGCGGCATGCGGGCTCCCTTGTCGTCCTTGGTCGTCGACCAGCTGTTCGCGCACATATTGGCGAACGTGCCCGGTGACTGCGACGGCGTTGTACTCCACGAAGACGGCTCCTGGACTCCGTCGTCGACCTCGCGGAGGGACGACGGCGCCACGACTTCCGCGACGCCGTCTACCGCTCGCAGTTCGACGCCACCTTCGGGGATCCTCGTCAAGCGAGCAGGTCGGGCGATCCCGCAAGCAGCCGAGGATAGAAGTCATTGACTTGACCAATAGCAGCAGCGACGACGAGAAGGACCGTGGTGCGCGGTGCTAACGTTTTGCTCCGCCAAGTTTAACGGCTCGCAACGCGTGTGCGGAGGACTCGAACACTCGTCTTGGGTCCGGTCCTAGTGAAACGTTCCCACGGAACCGATAGAATCAGTTTCTGCGTCTCTTGCGCCAAATTATGTAACGTTAATCACGGTAGTTTAAGTTCCAGCAATGGAGCGGGTTGCTGGCGGCATGTTCCATGTGGGCGAAGTCTCAACACGCGCAGCGGCATCCACGTCTCGGCTGTTTTCATCCATCGACACGTGGTCGCTATGCGTTGTCTTCTAATTCGATTTTATGGTGCGAGTTTCAATGAGTAGCACGAATATTGTTGTGCTTTCTTATCGCCTATGCAAGCGCCTATTTTTAACATGCAACGTTGAAATCTAAGCGCCCATCGGTACAATGATCCGTTTTCGCGCACATATTTCACGAACGAAGCGTTTCTCAGTGCACATGTCGTAAAGCACAGTTCTTTTGTTTACTTTGTGTGTTTCCTTATTTTATTGATTTTTACCGTTTTTAAGATTTTAAGCTATTTTGACACGTTTTGCTACTTTCATAAACGCTGAATACTGAGAGTGAGTCGAATCAAGACTATATGATCTCCCTCTGTTATCACGCAAAAATATAAAATAAAATAAAAATAAAAGCAGATTCAACCGACTATGAGTACGTCTTTCGTCGTTCATATAAGCCGGCTGTGCAAAAGTAACCTATTTACTGCAAGAAATGCGCCGCTGATTTCAATGACAAACGCGTCTTTCATGCATCGCGATAAAACCCTCGAGGAACAGCAAGTTTTGCTTGTTGGCTGGCGCTCATAAAAAAAATCCCTCCGTCATAGGAATCGGTATAACACGAAAGTGAAACGTGTCCTTACAGAAGTAGTCGAATGTTTACTGCACATTGATATAAGAGAGCTTGCACAATGTCTATTGGTGTGTTGACAGTTATAGAACCCTTTAACTTGGATGCATCCACGTCGACGCTTGATGGTACATCTGTATCCCGACGACTAACGTCTATGATGAACGATTAAAGAAGCCCTCGTGGTCATAGATGATTCTGGTAGCTGTACGGTGAGAGCGGAGTCATTGAAAGCGGTGTGACAGCCAGAAGAGCGTCAATGATTGGGCGCCGAACTTGGGCTAAGGTCGCCTACTCGCGGCATGTTAGAGTTATTGAACGCTGCCCGACCAGAGGGAAACGCAACGCGCGTCGTGTCTTCCCCCCGTTGGGCGGCTGCTATTTTTCGCGGGGCGAGCTAAGAACATGGCTTGGGACGCGGAGTTAGGGCCGACGCGACGCACTCGCGCGTCGCACAGCGGTATGGACGGATGCTACGAGTGTGGATGCTAGGGGTAAAGTCGCCACCTGGCAGTGTGTTAATGCTTCGGCAAAATTGCACGTTTACTATTCGAAACACGCCGAATGGGACGGACGCGGAGAAACAACGCTTTGAAGAAACTAATCGTGCATTTCACGGCCATAATGCATTACTTCTCTAAGCAAGAGCACTGTGAGAGGACAGTGGTAGATATAAAAGGCTTGTTTTTAAAGCCTGCAAAGTATGTGGCCGTGGCGCAGTGGATAGCGTGCCCGGCATCTCTTGTCGTGGACCTAGAGGTCGTAGGTTCGACTCCCGTTGATGGAATTTTTTTCCTTTGTCTTCTGATCATTTGTATTTTTTTGACGTCATTTCCGTGACGGAAATACGTCACTCAAATCTTGGTGGACCCCGACATAAAACACTTTCGTGTTAAAAAAGCGTAACAATACGTAGAATCTTTTTGAACCACTCGCAAATGTTCTAGTTCGCTTAATATCTGTCTTGTCTGATACCACACTTTATGTGCACATTAGCAGTAATCAGCATATCGTGAGCAGTATATTTAAGACACAAAGAGAAAAGAGAGCAGTGCGCTCGAACCGTGAAAAATAGCGTTTCTCTTAATCGTATCGTGGTTTTCGAGACGTAAAACCCCTGCAGCAATTAGCATTAACAGTGAAAAAAAAATATGTACCGCGCGTAAATCGTTACTTTTGTTTTCGTCGTGTCGCTGTGCTGCTCGGTTATTCCCAAGCGAATGCGTATGTGAATAAATTCTATTCCGGAGCCCAAGCTGTTGATGCCCGGATGTGGGCGGTCACATTAATCCAAGATTCCGTGGGCTTGTGCTCTGTTCCAGTGGCGTAGCCAGAGGGGGGGGTTGGGAGGTTCAGACTCTCCCCCCGAAATTTTTCAGTTTTGCTTGCGTATATGTACACGCACACATACAAACGCACGCACGAACTTACATAAAGTATAGGTTGAACCTCCCCCCCCCCCCCCCCCCACAGAAAAAAATTTCTGGCTACGCCCCTGCTCTGTTCATACTGGGACCCCAGACTCACCACGTCGGTCTAGTGGTAATGGTACTCGATTGCCGACCGCACGGTCGCGGGATCGAATCCCGGCCGCGGCAGCCGCATTTCGATCGAGGCGAAAATGTTTGAGGTCCGTGTGCTTATATTTAGGTGCACGTTAGAGCATCCCAGGTGGTCTAAATTGCCGGAGCCTTCCACTACGGCGCCTCCCATAATCGTATCGTAGTTTTTTGACGTATAATCCCAACAATTAATATTATTAATCTGGAACCTCATGGCTTGTCGTCTGGGTCTCCCATACTGGTAGTCTGTTGGTTCTTAATACAGTGAAGGCAAATAACATTTTATGTCAGAGTGAAAGGTCAATGCAGAACACCTGAAAGGTCAGTATTATGCGCAGCAACGCTTTAGTGACCGAGAAATTAAAGTAAACGTAGGACTCGATTTGCGCCGCCATTGAAACATTCTATAGCAAGCCCGATGACGTAGTATAGGCCTTCAGTACAATAAATGAGCAGTACTCAAGCCAACCGTGAAAAAAAAAAAGAAAAAAGAAAGAACGGTTGAGCACATTATAAGAATAAAAAAGAACTTGTGAATTCAGTTCCGTTTTCGGCGGGCTGGGGAGCTATTTTGTACGTGTTCTACGATAGAAGGGAACGAAACGTCACGAGAGGATGAGAGGGAGCCGCTCGGGATTAGTCGAGGCTCGTCTGACAGTCAGACGTGGAGATGTCAATCATTTTGGCAAAGAACGGGCGGAGGCACCGTTCCGTCCGATAGAACGGATAAATAACACTCTCCGGGCGTGCTAGATTGGATCAAAACGTAAGCGCTTTGGCAATGAGCCTGCTTTGTATTTGGTTTACTCCGATCTCGCGCCGATAGTTCGCGAAAACCGCAACCAGCCAACGCCCCCTCTACCACCACCATCGAACGTCTCGTGAAACTATTACACCGCCTATACTCGGCGACGACTTTCTGTGGCAGTGCAATCAAGGCTACAGAGCCGAACCACGCCGTTTCGATAGTTTCGCTGCGCAGCTGGAAGTAGTCCCACACAGAAAATAATTTGCTGCGTGTAACCTAAGCATTTCAAAAATGTAAAGTGCTTATTCTTTAGCCTCATATTGATAATGCTACAAAATTATTAGCCGGATTATGTGAAACAGCATTATTTAAAAAGAAAATTCGGTTTAATGTATGGACGACATGAAAACGAGACACACAACGTCGTTCGACGTTGCAGGTGCTTGTGACACACACACTGTGGTTGTCGCTCGCGCTCGCCAGTAGCCAGACCTGCCTTACAAAAAGCCTTCCGCGAAGTGGCGTGTAGTACACCGGCTTGAGGTGCAACACCATCATTTTAAGGGGTGGAGGCGCTGAGCGTTTCTTTTTACAGTACACGGATTCGGACGTCACAGGTCAGTCCCATCGTTTCTTGCACCGCACTATCAGTACATGCTATATCAGCGAGAAGGAAATGCACGCAACGAAAAGAAAGGCCGCGGGATACGAAGCAGTGTGATAGGTATAGGTTCACATAGTGTGAGTATAGGTTCACATAGTGTCAACCTATACTTTGGCCCAATGACTTATAATCAAGGCTGCAAGTTTCAAGTCATAGTGTGCTCCAGGCACGTAGCCAGGATTTTTTTTGTTCGGGGGGGGGGGGGGGGGGGGGCAAGGCTAATTGTTCGAAAGAAAGTCTTTCCGTGGCCTCTGTACTCTTGCGTTAATGGCCGACTGGACCAATTTGAGGGGGGTGCGGGCCCCCTGCCCCCCCCCCCCCCCCCCCCTTGCCTACGTGCCTGGTGTGCTCATCACGAGGACCAGAGGCGTACTTTCCAATTTGCCCGAGGAGGGAGTCATGCCGGACTAACTGTGCATTTAGTGATAACGACGCACGCAAAATAAATATGGCATTTTGAATGAGACACGCTTAACATCCTTGTCACATTACTCCTTCAGCTAGATTCTTTGCCCGCCACCCTTAGTGCGCACGCGCCATGGAAAGTGGGTGCTCGTCGCTATATATCGCTCGTCTCGTTTTCCACTCTTTCACTCGGCCTGTCTGCCGCGCGAAAAGGACAGCGATGCTGTGGCCCTAGCCGCTCGGCCGACCGTGACGATCAATACAGAAGTTTAGGATCTACATCTAGTACATCTAAGGGTATTCGTATACGATGAACCACCGGACGAGAACGACCAAGATGTCCCGTACTCTGGCCTCCGGAATCCCCGCTTCTATGTTTCAAGAAGGATCCCTTCTTTGACGTCCTGGCCACAATCGTTCCGCCGACGCCCTTAGTGAGTTCTAGGTGCAGAGGCTTGAAGCGCGAGCGTTTTTATTTCAAGTTGAAGCCGCAGCACGTGGATGCCATTCGCTCGTCGTCGACGGATAGCGCTGCATCGAGCGGAGAATTCAATGTGCAAATGCACCTTCGCTTCTGTTTGCTCGACAAGAACAGCGAACAGGACGACAACTACCCTTTTGAGCTGGCCGTGAAGGTCAACCGTGACTTCATCGCACTGCCAGCGCCTCTTTCTTACAAGGTACTCGGAGGGCCGTCGGAAAGGGTGCACCTGCCCATCGACATCGCCTCCTCCTGTCCCCTGAATCCTTACGCGATGAACGAGGTGTGCGTAACCTGGCAGCCCGTAAGCAGCGCAGACTACGTCGTCGGTCTGTTCTTGGTCAAGAAACTCACGGCAGCGACCATTCTGAGCAGGCTTCAACAGTTGAGTGCGACTCTGACGAGAGTCATGATCAAGAGGAAAGCCAAGCGCCGAGCAACTATAGGCGACGACGTGGCGATAACCAGGTTCCACGTTTCGCTCACGTGCCCACTGAGCCTTACGCGCATGAAAGTTCCGTGTCGCGCGCGGTCGTGCAAGCACCTGGACTGCTTCGACGGGTCCAACTACCTGCAGGTCAACGAGCGGAGGCCCAAGTGGGCGTGTCCCGTGTGCGGCATGCGGGCTCCCTTGTCGTCCTTGGTCGTTGACCAGCTGTTCGCGCACATCTTGGCGAACGTGCCCGGTGACTGCGACGGCGTTGTACTCCACGCAGACGGCTCCTGGACTCCGTCGTCGCAGAGGGATGACGTCGCCACGACTTCCGCGACACCTTCTTTGTCTACCGCTCGCGGTTCTACACCACCTTCGGGATTCGGGCGGTCCTGCAAGCGGCCTAGAATTGAAGTCATCGACTTGACCAATTCCAGCAGCGGTGACGAGAAGGACTGTGGTGCGCGTTGCTGACCTTTTGCTCCGCCGAGTTTAACGGCCGGCAACGCTTGCGCGGAGGACTCGGGAACACTCGCCTTGGGCCTGGTCTTTGTAGAACGTTCCTGCTGAAGCACTATGCATCAGTACTTGCGTCGTTCGTTACAAATTATGTTACTTTATGCACGGGGATTTATAAAGTTTAAGCAAATGATGGGTTTCTCGGCGCCATATTCTTGGTGGGCGAAGTTGTAACATGCGCAGCGGCATGCGCGCCTCTGCTGCTTCTATTCATGGACGTGCGGTCCCATTAATGGCGCCAGTTCCGACGAGTCGCACGAACGCTGTCGTGCTTTTTATCGGCTGCATGTATACGAATGAATGCAGCCGCCTTTTTAACTGTATACTATAGCGTTGGAATCTATGCGCCCATCGGTACAGTTATCCATTTGTTTTTGGTAAATATGGGAACGAGGCGTTTGTCACTGCACGTGTTAAAAGCACAGTTCTGTTTGCCCTGTACGCTTTTCTCGTTTGATTGGTTTTACCGTTTTTTAAGATTTTAAGCTTCTTTTAAACCGTTTTACTCCTGTCTTTCGTGAAAGCTGGATACTGATAGTGAATTGAATCGGAACTATCATCTCCTTCTGCTATCACGCAAAAATATAAAAAAATAAAAAGCAGATAATAACCGCTGCGAATCCGTCTTTCATCATTCACAAGCTCGTAGTGCAAAAGTAACGCATTTACTGCGTGATACGCGCTGCTGATTTCAATAACGAACGCGTCTTTCATCTACCGCGATAAAGCTCCGCAGAGCAACTGGAAGCTTTACTGCTCGTTGACTGGCGCACAAGCAAGAGTAACAAAAAGTCGAATCTTTTCGAAGAACTCGCACGTGTTCTAGTTCGCTTAATACAGTGGCTTGTCTGCTGCCACCGTTTAGATGCACATGAGTAGTAATCACCATATCGTGAGCAGCATATGGCGTGCGCAGGGATTCCCCTTCAGGGGGGGGGGGGGGGCGAAGGTTCGTCGCAGCGCCCCCGCCCCCTTGTGTCAATGTATGGGGGCTGACTTTGCCCCCCAAGTCTCAGCCCCCCCCCTCCCCCCCCTTATTATGTCAATGTATGGGGCTGGCTTTGCGCCCCGCCCCTCGTAGGTGAAAAAAAAAAAAGAGATTTCCTTCGGGAACATAGCCATAGAAGGCTAACTAACGCATCGATCCTTCTGATCCGTCGACCTCATGTTTGCCTAATGTGCGCAAAGTTTCTTCAAATATGATGAGCAAGTTCTGATAGGACATAATGGAGCAAGCCTTATGACGTAGTAGGCCCTTAGAACAATTTATCAGCAGTACTCAAACAGTCATGATAAAAAAAGAAATTAAGGCCAGCTTCACCAAGACCGAAGGAAGTGCGGAGCTGGGCAGCCTTCTTTGTTTGTATTTGGCTTTCTCGTTCTTTCGTCCTCTCTTTCGTTTCTCTTTTCCAGCTTGTTTCTGTCTTTTTCTCTGTCTTTATTTCTGTTTATTTACATTTTCCTTCCCATATTTTTTTCCCTTTCTTTCTCTCTTGCTTCCTCTTTATTTCTATTTTTATACGTGGTTTTGCCTGCGTTACGCCACGCGACGACAGCATACGACAGCCCGGGCCCATGAAATGCTCCGCGCTTAAAAAAAGAACGTTTGACTACATTACAAGAGGGAATGAAAAACAACTTGTGAATTTCAATTCCCTTTTCGGCGGGCTGTACTCCGCCGGCTGTCGGGCAGTAAAGGGTGGGCATGGCGAATGCTACGTCACAAGTCTTCTCGGAGGCGGGTGGTTTGAATTGTGCTGATGGTATGCGGACCGCCGAAACGTGATTTTCCATTGGACGAAGCAAGCACTTTTCTGGAACGCCATTTTAACCGTCCACGTCGACCTAATAATGGTGCCTTTAGTGTACCTTTCAATTAGCCCTGATTTCGGGTTCGATATTTTCCGGCTTAAGGAGCATGGACGACCTAAAAACGGCACCCAGAGCATCGTTCAGCGCTGTGGGACCCCCCCCCCCCCCCAAACACACACACACCCACACGCACGCACACACAACATCGTTTTTAAGTCTTGCGTGTTCCTTGCGTTGGGAAACATCGAATTACGCTGCTCAACGCTCGACCTTAGTGATTTTGGGTTGTTGTTGTATTCACAGACTATGTGGTTGAGAGAGCGCTTTACGTAATGCAGAAACCCAAGCGAGAAATAAATGTCCTTTAAAAAAAAAGCCCAATATTGACAGACTTGTGTCATTGCACTTGAATGAAGAAAGGAAGTATTCTGGCAGAGATACGTGGAAAAGAAAAAAGGTAAAGAATCGATCAATCAAACAATCGGAACGAGTTGGGGGGGGGGGGGGGGGGATAACGTCCCTCGACTGCCCGCGTTGGCCTGTTCTCTTTTCTTTAACACCGAAGGCCATCGCCGTTGATGTAGTGCTCCGAACACGGTGTTAGAATAGTTTAGGTGGAGTGACGGCGCGTTGGAATGAGGAGAAATGGGGGGACCTCTCTCCCTTTCTTGCCGAAAGGAGGCGCGCGCGTGACGGTGGCCGCCTGGCTATGCCCAGCGCAAACCTGACGCTTCTAACATTCGGTGTTTTAGCGTGTTTAGCGATATCGCAAGGCCCTATGAGGATTGCGTGGTTTTGTAATACCATACACGTAAGTTAAATACATATATAATTAGTAGTGCTTTATGCATGACGGTTCGGCATGCCGCGCCATGAAGCTCATAAGCACCACCTTCGGCCTCGGCAACACCGTGGCCTAGGCGGTCGTGGCCCCATTTTGTCTACAAAAGTAAATCTGCAGTTGCGTGAAGCGTGTTGAATTGACCCTTCATTTGCCCTCGAAAGACAAATTCGATGTATTTGCGGTCAGCATCCTATAAAGAGCAGGTTTCATGCGTAAGGGGCATTTCGCATATGAGATCAAGTGTCAGAATCATTTACTACGAACCGCTTATTTGCAAATTCCGTAAGCATTTGAGAGAAGACGAATGTTATAATGTAATGGAAGAGAATAACTTTATTTAGGTCTTTCTATGCGACTTGATGCTTGCCGCCATCATTAAAAGCCGCGGAGCAAACTTTGGCCCTGCGGCTTTTAATGATGGCGGCAAGCATCAAGTCGCATAGTACGATCATCACGAGGACCAGAGGCGTACTTTCCAATTTGCCCGAGGGGGGGAGTCAAGCCGGACTAAATGTGCACTTAGTGATAGCGACGCGCGCAAAATAAACACGTAATTGTGAATAAGACAAGTTTAGGTACGACACATCGTTGCCACATAGCAGCTCCTGCCGCTAGATTATTGGATTATTTGCCCATCACCCTTACTGCGCACGCGCCATGAGAAGTGGGGGGATTGTCACTATATAGCGCTGGTCCCGTTTTCCACTCTTTCACTTGGCCTGTCTGCCGCGCAAAGACGAGGACAACGATGCTGTGGCCCTAGCTGCTCGGCCGACCGTGCCGATTAGTACGTCTAAGGATCTTCATATACGACAACTCACGGCACGGGAAGGACCAAGATGTCCCGTGCTCGGTCACCGGAATCCCTGCTTCCGTGTTTCAAGAAGGAGCCCTTCTTCGACGTCCTGGCCACACTCGTCCCGCCGTTGCCCTTAGGGAGTTGCGGGTGCAAAGGCTTGCAGCACATTGTTTTCCGACTGCAACCACAGCAGGTGGATGCTATTCGCTCGTCGTCGACGGATAGCGCTGCATCGAGCCGAGAGTGCAATGTGCAAGTGCACCTTCGCTTCTGTTTGCACGACACGAACAGAGAACAGGACGACAGTTACCCTCTTAATCTGGCCGTGAAGGTCAACGGTCAATCCTTGGCACTGCCAGCGCCTATTCCTCGCAAGGTATCCGGCGGCTCCATCGAATTGGTGCACCTGCCCATCGACATCGTCTCCGCCTGTAATCTGGGCCCTTCCGCGATAAACAAGGTGTGCGTAACCTGGACGCCCGTAAGCAGCCGAGACTACGTCGTCGGTCTGTTCTTGGTCAAGAAACTCGCGGAAGCGACCATTCTGAGCGGGCTTCAACAGTTGAGCGCGGCTCTGACGAGAGCCATGATCAAGAAGAAAGCGAAGCGCCGTGCAACTATAGGCGACGACGTGGCGATAACCAGGTTCCACGTTTCGCTCACGTGTCCACTGAGCCGTACGCGGATGAAAGTTCCGTGCCGCGCACGGTCCTGCAAGCACCTGGACTGCTTCGACGGGTCCAACTACGTGCAGGTCAACGAGCGGAGGCCCAAGTGGACGTGTCCCGTGTGCGGCATGCGGGCTCCCTTGTCGTCCTTGGTCGTTGACCAGCTGTTCGCGCACATCTTGGCGAACGTGCCCGGTGACTGCGACGGCGTCGTACTCCACGAAGACGGCTCCTGGACTCCGTCGTCGACCGTCGCGGAGGGACGACGGTGCCACGACTTCCGCTACGCCGTCTACCGCTCGCAGTTCGACTCCACCTTCGGGGTCTTCGTCTAGCGAGCAGGTCGGGCGATCCCGCAAGCAGCCGAGGATAGAAGTCATTGACTTGACCAATTGCAGCAGCGATGACGAGGCGGAGTGTGGTGCGCGTAGCTGACGTTTTGCTCCCCCAAGTTTAACGGCACGCAACGCTTGCGCGGAGGACTCGAGAACACTCGTCTTGGGTCCGGTCCTAGTGAAACGTTTTGGCAAAACCGATTGAATCAGTTTGTGGGTCGTTTGCGCGAAATTATGTAACGTTAATCACGGGTATTTATTAAGTTTCAGCAATGGAGCACGTTGCTGGTGACATGTTCCAGGTGGGCGAAGCGCAACACGCGCGGCGACATCCCCGTCTCGGCAGCTTTTATCCATGGACACGCGGTCGCAATGCGTTGTCTTTTAATTCGATTTGATGGCGGGCGTTTCAATGAGTAGCACGAATATTGTTGTGCTTTCTTATCGCCTATGCCTTCGCCTTTTTAACTGCAGCGTTTTAAGAAGCGCTCATCGGTACAATGATTAGTTTTCGCGCACATACTTCACGAACGAAGCGTTTCTCAGTGCACATGTCGTAAAGCACAGTTTTGCTTACTTTGTGTGTTTCCTTATTCATTGATTTTACCGTTTTTAAGATTTTAAGCTATTTTAACATCTTTTGCTACTTTTATAAACGCTGAATACTGAGAGTGAGTCGAATCAAGGCTATCATCTCCCTCTGTTATCACGCAAAACTATAAAATAAATAAAAGCAGATTCAACCGACTACGAGTACATCTTTCATCGTTCATATAAGCCGGCAGTGCAAAAATAACTTATTTACTGCAAGAAATGCGCCGCTAATTTCAATGACGAAAGCGTCTTTCATGCTGCACCGCGATAAAACCCCCAGAGGAACAGGAAGTTTTACTTGTCTGGCGCGCATAAAAAAAGAAAGAGTAACAAGACGTAGAATCTTTCTGAAGAACTCGCAAATGTTCTAGTTCGCTTAATATCTGTCTTGTCTGATGCCACACTTTATGTGCACATTACCAGTATAATCAGCATACCGTGAGCAGTATATTTAAGACATAAAGAGAAAACAGAGCAGTGCTCTCGAACCGTGAAAAATAGCGTTTCTCTTAATCGTATCGTGGTTTTGAGATGTAAAACCCCAGCAATTATCATTATAACCATTAAAAAAATATATGTGGCGCGCGTAAATCGTTACTTTTGTTTTCGTCGTATCGATGTGCCGCTCGGTGATTCCCAAGCCAGTACGTAGGCGAATAAATTCTATTCCGGAGCCCAAGCTGTTGATGCCCGGATGTGGGCGGTCACATTAATCCAAGATTCCGTGGGCTTGTGCTCTGTTCATACTGGGACCCCAGACTCACCACGTCGGTCTAGTGGTAATTGTACTCGACTGCCGACCTCACGGTCACGGGTTCGAATCCCGGCCGCGGCAGCCGCATTTCGATCGAGGCGAAATGTTAGAGGTCCGTGTGCTTATATTTTGGTGCACGTTAGATAATCCCAGGTGGTCCAAATTGCCGGAGCCTTCCACTACGGCGTCTCTCATAATCATATCGTAGTTTTGGGACGTATTATCCCAACAATTAATATTATTAATCTGGAACCTCATGGCTTGTCGTCTGGGTCTCCCATACTGGTATAGTCTGTTGGTTCTTAAGACAGTGAAGGCAAATAACATTTTATGTCAGAGTGAAAGGTCAATGCTTGAGAACACCTGAAAGGTCAGTATTATGCGCAGCAACGCTTTAAGTGACCGAGAAATTCAAAGTAAACGTAGGACTCGATTTGCTCCACCATTGAAACATTCTATAGCAAGCCCGATGACGTTGTATAGGCCCTCAGTACAATTAATCAGCAGTACTCAAGCCAACCATGAAAAAAAGAAAGAACGGTTGAGCACATTACAAGACAGAATAAAAGAGAACTTGTAAATTCAGTTCCGTTTTCGATGGGCTGGGGAGCTATTTTGTACGTGTTCTATGATAAAATGGAACGAAACGTCACGAGAGGGTGAGAGGGAGCCGCTCGGGATTAGTCGAGGCTCGTCTGACAGTCAGACGTGGAGATGTCAATCATTTTGGCAAAGAACGGGCGGAGGCACCGTTCCGTCCGATAGAAACGGATATATAACGGTCTCCGGGCGTGCTGGATTGGATCAAAACGTAAGCGCTTGGGCCGGAGAAGCGAATGAGCCTGCTTTGTATTTGGCTTACTCCAATCCCGCGCCGATAGTTCGCGAAAACCGCAACCAGCCAACGCCCCCTCTACCACCACCACTACCACCACCATCGAACGTCTCGTGAAACTATTACACCGCCTATACTCGGCGACAACTTTCTGTGGCAGTGCAATCAAGGCTACAGAGCCGAACCACGCCGTTTCGATAGTTTCGCTGCGCAGCTGGAAGTAGTCCCACACACAAAATAATTTGCTGCGTGTAACCTAAGCATTTCAAAAATGTAAAGTTCTTATTCTTTAGCCTCATATTGATAATGCTACAAAATTATTAGCCGGATTATGTGAAACAGCATTATTAAAAAAATTCGGTTTAATGTATGGACGACATGAAAACGAGACACACAACGTCGTTCGACGCTGCAGGTGCTTGTGACACACACACTGTGGTTGTCGCTCGCGCTCGCCAGTAGCCAGACCTGCCTTACAAAAAGCCTTCCGCGAAGTGGCGTGTAGTACACCGGCTCGAAGTACAACCAGTACAACACCATCATTTTAAGGGGTGGAGGCGCTGAGCGCTTCTTTTTACAGCACACGGAGTTCGGACGTCACAGGTCAATCCCATCGTTGCTTGCACCGCACTATCAGTACATGTTGTATCAGCGAGAAGGAAATGCACGCAACGAAAAGAAAGGCCGCGGGATACGAAGCAGTGCGATAGCGAAAAAGCGCATCAGTCACGGCGAAGCTGGCGAGCGGCGCAGCGTATATGTAGACGCGCCGAGTGTCTGGTCACTGCATCGTCAATCGCGCGTGGCCGATTGCGCAGAACCTTCGCCAAGACGACGACGCTGCGTCCAAGCCGTCCACGTTCCTCAAGCTTCCAGGATCTGTTCGCGATGACATCTCGGAGCTCATCGAGGACGTCTCGTAAGCGGTCGCGTTCGGGCTATCCGCACGTCTACTTCAGGAGGCAACCGTTTTACGATGTCGTGGCCACACTGCTACCGGCGACGCGCCTCAGGAACGACGGACGCTCGAGGTGCCACAAGTGTTTTCAGTTCCAGTTCCTTCCGCATCACGTGAACGAAATTTTCACGTCGCTGTCGCATAACACACCGGAGGTTTCGGAGTTCGGGGTCCAGGTGCACCTCCGCTTGTGCTTAGACGACAGGAGGAGCGACCAGGAGGACAGCTACCCGGTCGGTTTGACCGTGAAGGTGAACGACCGGCTCTGCGCACTGCCGGCGTCGATTCCCGTGCAGGCGCCCGACGGTGCGACCGTACGCGTACGCCTGCCCGTGAACATTGTCTCCTACTGCTTTCTGCATCCCGACATGAAGAACAAGCTTTCGCTGAACTGGCAGCGCGAACGGGACCGCGAGTACGTCGTCGGCGTGTTCCTGGTGCGGAAGAAAACGGCGGCCACGATTCTTCGGGAACTGCAGGAGAGAGAAGCGCCGAGCACGGTCACGACCAGAGAGCATATCAAGAAGAAAGTGCTGGAGCGGGCAAGCGGTGGCGACATCGCGGTGACCAGCTTTCACGTTTCTCTCACTTGCCCGCTGAGCAAGAAGCGGATGAGCGTCCCGTGCCGCGCGCACGGGTGCAAACACGTTCAGTGCTTCGACGCGGAGAGCTACTTGCAGGTGAACGAGACGCGGCCCACGTGGCTGTGTCCCGTGTGCAATCGGCGTGCCGGGTTCTTCTCGCTGTTCGTAGACAAACTTTTTAAACAGATTGTCGAGAGGGCGCCCGCCGACTGCGAAAGCGTCGTTTTCCGGAAGGACGGCTCCTGGACGCCGTCGGCGTCGCTGAAGGACGACGTCCGAGCTGGCAAAGCCTCGACGTCATCTGCTAGGAGCTCGAAGGGGCCTTCGACGTCCTCGTCCAACGAGCATGACGGGCGGCCCAACAAGCGGCGTAAGACGACGTTTGTTGATCTCACAGTGGACGTCATTGACCTTACCGAACACAGCGGTGACGAGGCGGTGGGCCGCGGAGCTGGCGTTGGTCCTCGACCGGAGCCCGCAAGTACTGGCCGTGACCCCTGTGCGAGTACTGACCCGTCCCCTCCCCTAGTCGTCTCCAGTTACGTTTCGCCGGCACCGGAATGTGTAGAAGTCGTGCACACAGGTGAATTTGACCTGCGTAAAATCATTTTGTGAACGGCACCGGCTGCCCCTGTGGCGTTGTTTCGAACTCTTTCGTCCAACTTCCTGCGTGCCCCGTCTAATCGCCTGAGGCTGGAACAGGCGCCTTGTTGTGGAGGTATCCATCGAAGTTCATTTGTACTATAAATGATTTTTTGTCGCACCCCAAGGTTCCAAGGCGGGGTACTTTTTTCCCCCCTACTGTTACGATTATTATGAATAAAGCTGGTCGTAATCTGATGACAAGCTGAATATGCATCACCTTTTTCCGGTATCTCCTGCAACAAGCGAAAGTCTAGCCAGGCTACACTCCCCTCCCCCCACCCCTTTTTTTCGTGCTTTTTCCTTTAACTTTTGTTTAAAACTCTGCAACTGACTTTTTAGTTTGCAGACTAGCGATGTGTGCCGGAATCCATGCTTTTCTGCTGCCTCTTCTGAGTCGTTGATGTCGAACGTTCCTCCGGAAATAACGTCGTGTTTTAAAGCTGCTTGAATACGGATGCAGCTTGCCACACGAACGGGTTCGCGGCTTATCTGTGGCCATATGCGTACTGAAGTAGGCAGTGTCCCGGCGCGATTCCGAGAACTGTCGATCGCGTATTGGAATCCATTTCTATCGCACCACGTGGGTGCATAGTTTGTGGTATGATACCGCGTGTCGTGCACGGGTTTCTCTTCCCGATCCTTCAAAGTGCCATAATTCGTGCTTTTCTCGAAGCAAATTCGGCAGAGGCGTCGTGCCTTTGCTTAATTAAAAAGTATGCAGGAACGCGTATTAAAGTACTATCGCGCTCACTATGAGCGCGATAGTACTTTAAGGTAGCACGTAGCCCAGCACTCTGTAAGGTTGTACTACAGTGTCGCCGACCGTGACATGTTCTCGAGCTTATCGGGGGAGGGTTTAGCTGTTCCTGCGAGTGCGCATCGCCTCCACACTTGCTTTCCCGCTCGCCCTCTTTTTTGCCCTGCGGTGATATCAGCTTCAAAAACTTTGATAACTTCGAGGGTGAGAGCAAGCAAGTGAAGGCGATTCGCGCTGGCAGGGACAGCCGAACTCTCCCCCGACAACTCGAAAACGTGTCACGATCGGCGCCAATGTAGTACAACCTTTTACAGTACGCTAGACCACTCTTTAGCGTGGTGTATGTGTTCATGTACCGGTCTTATAACAATTACTTCGCGCTTTTAGCGTAGAAACTGTTTCCCTTTTATGAGCTTAATGAGATGCGTGATGGATAGCGCGAGATGGAGGATGCTGTAGTGAAAGTAGGATGCTGCAGCGGCACCATTACTAGAGAGGCTTCTTCCAGCCATAGTGGGGCAGCGGACATCGGCGCTGGCTTGCTGCCCTCGCTGACGCCATTGCCGCGTCTGTACTACCTTTCACGCAGAGGAGGCAGCGGCTCCTGCATGCAGGCCAGGCCTCAGCAGAGCGGGCGGGAGGTCCAGAAGCGAGCCACCGGCCAGCGGGCTGCCAGAGATTGATGAAAACAGTCTAAATAGACACGAGAAGGAAGCGAGAGAGGCATGGGGAGAGAAGGAAGAAGAGACGCAAAAATGATAAAATAAGTAAAACCGAAAGGCAGGCCGCTGTTCGAGGTTCGGGACCAGACGGAAGGAGGGTAGGCCAGCGGCTCTCGAGGATGAGATCCCCGCTGTCTGAAAAGCGTCGGCGCCGTCTCCTATTACCGAGGGGGGCGATGGGAAGGCGGTTGGTTGTGGATGGAAAGATGGCGGTCATGTCTAAAAAGGACGGCCGCGCGTGTTGCAGTTCGCCGGTGCGGACGGCTGGCAGCGTCTATCACCTGCTGCTCCCTCTCTCCCCCCATCTAGCTGCGCGTTATCTTGACTTGTCCTTCCCGTGCTAGACGGCGTTTCTGGCGTCCATGACAATTCTAAAGCTGCACTGTGGATGATTTGGAGCTCCGAAGAAAGGAACGGCACGGTTGTTGAAACGGTATAGGTGGCTTGCGGGCATCCTTCTGTCCCAAGAACCATACTCGAAGAAAATGCGCTTCTCTCGCGCTTGCGGCCGCAGGAACGGACGGTGCTTCTTCTTCTTTTTTTTTCTTTTTGCCTGCATACACGGCCCCTGCACTTGCTCGAGTTTACGGCCCTCAGGGGACATGGGAGTACTGGTCTCGACGGGCATGGCGAACGGCTGAACTCGCTGCACAGACCTGAAAAAGCCAGACATCGCGGGTTCATTTGTTCTGCGCGAAGCGGCTTCTTTTCTGCGCGGCCCGTTCTTTCTTCTGCACCGAGCGGGTGTTTACGTTGTTTATGACGTACTTTTCTGAGAATGCTCTTGTAGTGCCGGGCCGCTGCGCGGAATTTGCGGTTTTGTTGTTGCACCACATCACATATATGTCCTTAGGGGCTACCAAAAACGTCGATGACTTGCCAGAATTACCCGGAGCGTGGATAGTCAAGATTTTTTGTGTTGGAGACCTATATTCTTCATTTTTAAATATTGTTTACATACTGCAGCTGTATTAAGGGCTGTAGAGTGGTACGAATGCACAACATGCAAATATAAGTTAAAACATACGCAGCCAGAGAGATAAAAATGTCAAGAATAATGGGACAATAAAAGCCAAGTACAAGCAAGTAATTGTGCAACGAAAGAGAATGAATGACTTTTGGAAAATAAAATCAGCTATTGTTTCTGTTACTTTACATTCGAACGCTTTTTCTGATTGTCTGCATCCTCCATAAACGAAAGAAAGAATAAGATCGGGTTTGTCTGCGCACTGCATGAGGAAAGCGGGGTCTTACGCGTGAAAACCCGGATTTGATTGTGAGGCATGCCGTAGGAGAGGGCTCGGGAAATTTTGACCAGCTGAGGTTCTTTAACGTGCGCTGACATCGCACAGTAAACGGGCGTCTACCATTTCGCCTCTAGACCGCAGCGACCGGGACCGAACCCGCGACTTTCGGGACAAAAGTCAAAAAGAGAACGTGCGTACAGCGTCTCCAGAGCTCCGTCTTACTTTACTGTAAGAAAGAAGACATCATAAGCCGCCGGAGCCACTCTGAAACGATCAAGATTGTCATGTTTATTGGCTGTAGATAGAGAATCTGTCCATGCAAAGCAGTGCCGTAGCCAGAAAGTTCATTTTTTTTCTTTTTTTTTGTGTGGGGGAGGGGGGGGGGGGGGGTTAACGCCGGTGGTAAAAAAACAACTAGCAAGAGAGCCTGCGCCTAACAATACCTGAGTAATTTTTATGCTTTAACAGAGCTAAATCGTTAGTTATTTCGTTCACTGTAATATCTGTTTAAAAATCAATGTTGAAAGGAGGGGGAAATGGGGGTATGCAGCACTCGGAAAATTTCTTGGGGTCTTCCAAACCTCCTTGGGGTCTTCTCGTGACAGCTCCCCCCCCCCCCCCCGCACTTCCCGCCCCCCAGCCTTTCTAACTACGCCGCTGAAACGAGACAATCTACTACTATTTCGCCCCTAATCATTCCTTACTGACGGTCCTCCGTTTTTTTTTTTAGTTCCTCATGGCGTATCGTTTTCTTCTCGGTTTTGCCTCGCTGTTGGTCCGGGGTGTCTATTCTCTTGTTTATTTACGAGAACAGAGACGATACCGCTTGGGAAGAAAGCAAGCAGGAATGAATGGAGGAGGAGGCCGTCGCCTCCTTGCGGTCGACCGCGAGGTTCCGATCCATTCGTCAACGTCGCGTTCAGTGCCGCCGCTGTTCCGCTAAGGGACTTCGCTCCCCGCGGGTTCTCCCTTCCTCGGTCTCGTGTACGTTTTCCCCCGAGTTGCCAAAGCACGGCCGCCGCCGTGGAAGCAGAAGTGCCCCTGCGAGCAGAACCGAAGGAATTGGCTCCGCAGAGCCATCTCAGCTCGCACTCGCTCTCGTCCCCAGGGTCGTCCTCGTGTTATAAGTATGCCCCTCTTTCTGCCGAGATCGAGCCTCAGAAACTGCTGCGGTTGTCCAAACGGATTTCCTCTCGGGGCACGCCGGATTTGTCGGTTATCCTATGCCTTCATCCTTCTCCGTAGGCTGTTGTGCATCTTATACCTTTCGCTTTGAGAGTGTAGTTAGGCGTATAATCCTTCATCATATTTAATTGGATCTACTAAGAGCGTGCGTTGTATGCCTGCGAGTCTGATGATTCCGCTGATGATAAATTAGCGCAAAAAAAAAAAAGATTAAGGTAAAGAGGTTTCTTTCGCGCGAATTTATCTCTTTCGTAATCCAAAGACCAACTGGCCCAGCAATAATTTCTGCGTGACAAAGTTTGACCGGCAAATGGTGTTAGTATAATAATAATATGTGGGGTTTAACGTCCCAAAACCACGATATGATTATGAGAGACGCCGTAGTGGAGGGCTCCGGAAATTTTGACCATCTGGTGTTCTTTATGGTGCATTCAGACGACGGACGGAATCCGGATTTGTCGCGGACGCGGACGGCTAATCCGCGGATGATCCGCCTGCAGGCGCATCCACACGACGGACGGTGCCCCAGGAGAAAACAGCCGGATTACTCTCGACCGCAGCCTCTCCGCTGACCTGCAGCCGCTGCCAGCAGACCGGTTTGAGAGTATTCAACATGGCGGCCTACAGAACGCGAAGCGCGCCGTGCTTTTAGAGTGCTTTGACAAGCATCGAGCATTGTGGAGGGCTGTGATTTGTTTCGGTGAAAACGGTGTTGTTGGCGGAATGGCTGGATTGGAAGAAAAACCTGCTTTACTAGAGCTGCTGAAGACTGACCTCGCTGCTGTCGCGCGTGGGGCACCGCGTACGAAGGAAGGATACAGTGATCGCCGATATCGGCAGTTTTTGTTCTTTCGCGGATAACAGGTACCGACAGTGCACATTGCAATGCTGCACATTATGTTTCCTTCTCTTGGCACGCGTCTTTACCGTGTAATCAGTGCTCAAACACGGGCCGTGTTCTGACACTACCGCTATCGGCGACACCGCTGCTTTGCCTGCCGCAGAATCCTGCGTGTGCAATGATTAAAGTGACAACTTACCTACCCTCCAACCCGCCAATCAACGCGCATTAAGAGTGATAGATATCTCAAAGGTGATCGCCTTGGAATACGGCCCCAGAAATAACCTGAACTAAGTGCCAGCAGAGCTGAAATAAACTGCGAGGACAGCCGTACGGCTCGAGCAGAAGAAAACTGTACTGGTTGCCAGCTTGTTTGCCCGCTAACGCTGCGGCGCTCCGCCGCCAGAATCCCGATGTGAAAAACAGGTTGGGCTCATCCGTCCGCGAGCCACGCAAACGAGCCGCGGAGAAGAGGAATCGCTGATGTGAGGTCACGTGACGCGCCGTCCGCGACTCCACATCCGGATTCGGTCCGTCGTCTGAATCCGGATTTGTCGCGGACGCGGACGGCTAATCCGCGGATGATCCGCCTGCAGGCGCATCCACACGACGGACGGTGCCCCAGGAGAAAACAGCCGGATTACTCTCGACCGCAGCCTCTCCGCTGACCTGCAGCCGCTGCCAGCAGACTGGTTTGAGAGTATTCAACATGGCGGCCTACAGAACGCGAAGCGCGCCGTGCTTTTAGAGTGCTTTGGCAAGCATCGAGCATTGTGGAGGGCTGTGATTTGTTTCGGTGAAAACGGTGTTGTTGGCGGAATGACTGGATTGGAAGGAAAACCTGCTTTACTAGAGCTGCTGAAGACTGACCTCGCTGCTGTCGTGCGTGGGGCAGCGCGTACGAAGGAAGGATACAGTGATCGCCAGTTTTTGTTCTTTCGCGGATAACAGGTACCGGCAGTGCACATTGCAATGCTGCACATTATGTTTCCTTCTCTTGGCACGCGTCTTTACCGTGTAATCAGTGCTCAAACACGGGCCGTGTTCTGACACTACCGCTATCGGCGACACCGCTGCTTTGCCTGCCGCAGAATCCTGCGTGTGCAATGATTAAAGTGACAACTTACCTACCCTCCAACCCGCCAATCAACGCGCATTAAGAGTGATAGATATCTCAAAGGTGATCGCCTTGGAATACGGCCCCAGAAATAACCTGAACTAAGTGCCAGCAGAGCTGAAATAAACTGCGAGGACAGCCGTACGGCTCGAGCAGAAGAAAACTGTACTGGTTGCCAGCTTGTTTGCCCGCTAAAGCTGCGGCGCTCCGCCGCCAGAATCCCGATGTGAAAAACAGGTTGGGCTCATCCGTCCGCGAGCCACGCGGACGAGCCGCGGAGAAGAGGAATCGCTGATGTGAGGTCACGTGACGCGCCGTCCGCGACTCCACATCCGGATTTGGTCCGTCGTCTGAATGCACCATTAACGTGCACTGACATCGCACAGTACACGGGCCTCTACCATTTCGCCTCCATCGAAATGCGACCGCCGCGGCCGGGATCGAACCCGCGACCTTCGGGTCAGCAGCCGAGCACCCTAGCCACTGATCCACCGAGGCGGACAAATGGTGTTAGTCGAGAGTACGTATTGCCATCGTGCAATCCATACACTCGGTTTTATTGATTCCCTTTAGTCATGTGTATTCTTACGAGAGAGAGCAAGTTTATCTGAATTTGGGAAAGGGATGAAAAGGGGGGAATCGGTAGCTTGGTGGGTGCATGGGGCCCCTCGGGGCTCCACTGGCCTTATCCGCCCGCCGGCACTCGGTCTAGGAGGGCAAAATTTTCAGTTTTCCTGACTTATAACCTTAGGCTTAACGAGTGGCGCGACAAACGACGAAAAGAGACCGTTGCGCGACAGATCGCTCGTTCGATCGCTCGGTTTTGCAAATCTAGAAACTGTCGCTCGTCGCCTGGAAGCCATATTACCGACTAGCCAATAGGAGCGTGTACGCGAGTACCAAACTGCCGGCGCTGCAGAGAAAAAGCAAATAACCACACGTTCATGCACATAAAAAATAAAATAAAAATAATGTAAGACTTCCAGAAATTATTTTATGTCGATTTGTACAACAAAGCATGTTGCTTTACATTAGGTATACCGCTGACATCACGCCAGTTTCAGTAAAACGTAGCCGCTCTCGGACCAGCAACACTTGAAGTTCCTCGCTGAAGCCGTCGCGTGAATGGGGTTTGGCTTGATAAGCGACAGCTTGAGCGACGGCATCTCCGTCGCATCGCAGGCCACCGTCGCGTGGATTTTCGCGCACATGGAGTTTATACTTTCTGTCTCCTGAAAAGACTTCATTGCACTGCTCTAACGTCAGTCGGCATGAATCCTAGCGTGTCGAATCCTCCCTCCCGCTCTCATTCTCTCTCGCAAACCTTTCAGTGGGAGGAGGGAACTGTCGAGTAGGCGACGTCCGTTTTCCCCGCGCTACTCCATTGTGTCCGACGTCAAAGCCTCGAGCCCCATTTCTATATTACGCAAAATAGCTCCCTCTGCGGGCGTGAGAGGACAGTCCATTTTCAGGAAGACGTAGCGGTGACGCCTTTATCGCGACGGGCAGCGGCGGCCTGCATACTTCCCCCGTAACCGCGCTCTGTTGGGGCAGCTTCTCGCACTTATCGGCGCTCTGCATGCGGCCACGTCCAGTGCTCCGACAATCAGAGACGCGCCGGACGTCGAACACCCGTGTTCTGTGTACGGCTGGGAAAATTGGCGGGCTTAGAAAGGAAGGAAAGGAATCAAAAAGGTCCCAGCAAAGAAGCCTGACAGCTCTGCAGTGCGAACAACAATTTATAAGTATATATATAGAGAGAACAGCGCAGACGCGAACGCGTATCCACACCAGTACAACAACGTCAGGGCCCCGTGTACATCTCCCCCGTTCTGCAGGGGCCTTTCCGGCCTCTGAAGCCATTTTCACCTCAATCGCCGAACCACCCCCCGAGTTTCACCCACCTCTCTGTACAGTGTGCGGCCGTGGCCTCCGAGATGCGCGCAACGGCGCTCCGCCGGCTAATCTCGGAGGCCATGGTGCGGCGCGATCTTTTCTCTTGTGACCGCGAAGGGAGCTGCCAACGACGGCTGGCGCGTGTGTTTGGGGGGCGACCATTGTGGCGTCCGCCGGACGCACCCCTCCGGCCTTCTTATAGTGTCTCACTCTTAACTAATTGTGTGCAGCAGAGACGATGCTGAGGTTGAGCGTAGATTCTCGCAACATTTTCCGAAGGAGACGGCGCACGAGCGTGACACCACAGTTTTGCACACCCGTAGGAGGACTGAAAGCCAGTCTAGTTGGGGACAGTACTTGAACATTTTTGAAACAGCGCAACGACGACACGGACGGAGAGTTTTGGTTTGCGCTTCTATTCTCTCTGTCCGTGTCGTCGTTGCGCTGTTTCAAAAATGTTCAAGTTTTGCACGCCCCTTTGTCATGTGTCAATGTTACACGGAAGTATCGCTACAATGATAAGAGTGATAGGAATGACAGACGAATGATCACACGAAGATAGCGATATTATTGCTGGGTGTACCGATTCTTCAATCCGTGCTGTATACGTGTAGTGAGACGGGAGTTATAGAACCTTAGCTGTTATGTTGCCCAAGCTGAGGAATGAGGCGCCTTATTTCGAAACGTACCAAAGAAAGACTTCCCGCTGTGGCCCTTCAAGGAAGGTTCGTATCGTCTTGACACTTATTAGCTTAACGTTATAATTATCCAGAAACTGATTTAATATACCGGATAAGTGCGTATATAATTTGCCGCTGATGTCGATTGCTGCCGCAGGGCGAAAAGATGACAGTGCGCTACGGCATTATATAAGCTAACGCTCTCGAGGTTTGTGCATGGTCCAATTAGAGGTGCAGCATTCGCGATTGCGCGTTTCCCGAGACATTTCACCCGCGTTCGGAAGGGCGAACGTGTATTTTGCGCATTCTTTCATTCCTTTACGTCCCACTCGGGGGGCCCGAGTCGTGCTTCAAAGATAGCGCCACTTTCCCTTGCCTACGCAACAACCACTCCCACCCAGAATGCTGCCCGGAAACTACAAAGCTCACTGTGGTGAGCAACACATACCAGAGCCCTGATAAAGCTCGTAAGATACTACAAGGTACGTTGTATTAATGAGAACTAACAGACGATAATGCCTGGGACAGTATAGGGGATGTTATTAGTAGTAAATGTTATGTAAATGTGAAAAAAGAAAAGTGGACGAAAAGATATCTCGCCGCGGGCAGGGACCGAACTTGCGACCTTCGAATAACGCGTCCGATGCTCTACCAATCGAGCTACAGTGGCGGCCATCCCCCCCGTCCGTACGTTGCAGCAATAAAAAAAATGATCTCTTTTTTTTTTTTTTTGCCAAGCATGCGCGATTTCCTTGGAATACATTGATATCGATAACGCCCTCGCTCATCCAAGGACGTTGCGCGGGCGAATTGCTTATTATGGTAGAACAGCGCAAAATACGGGACAGGGAAACACGCAGGACACAGCTTTGTGTCCTGTATGTTTCCCTGTCTCGTATTTCGCGCTGTTCTGCCAGATGCTCGCGAACCAAGTAGCACACCTAAGAACCCTCGTGAATGGCTTATACTGACGCAACCCCCCACTCCGCATTTCCAGCGCAGAAAAGCAAAAAAAAAAAAAAAAGGAGTTGAGCCGTCCAAATTATAAATGAGAGCACATGCCGGCACCAGATGACTTTCGGTTATCTGGCCGTTAGGCAGGGTGATGCGGAAACATGCACCGCTGCCCGCGTGCACTACCGCAGTGCGAGTTATTTCCCGCGTGCACTGCTCCAGAACTGTTGCGTCGCTTTGTGCGGGACAGCGTGCACTAGTTTCGAGATGATTGCTGAGCGCTCGAGGGGGGGGATGGTGGTTGGCAGCAGAGTGGCGTCGGTTGTGCATCCCGCCCGCTCTTTACTGTGAATCACACCCACCTCCCTTGAAACAACGAGGGATGTACCCGCGTAGTTTTGGTCGTGCATTGAACAGAACGTAACCGCCCTTCGTCCCCGCATATTTTCTCCTTTCCTAAGTCATGCTGCTCGTTTACTTTCTCGTCATTTTTCCTGGCTTGCCCGTTGACCGTTGAAGTGTGGTTAAGTGTTGGGTAACTACCGGTTCGTGACAGCGGCGGGCAGCAAATGGATGCGTGCGCGTGGCTGGACAGTGATGCTTCTGAAAGGAAAATTAGCTGCGCCCTTTTGTTTTCTTAATTCTTTCTATCCCTGCGCCCACTCCGGTTTTGTTGTTCGTACGAGGGGGGATAGAAATGGGCGGAGGGGACATAGGTTGAGGGAGGAGGGAAGGGTGGGATATCCAGTCGCACGTTGGATCGAGAAAGAAAGAGAAAGCAAGATAAAAAAGCGAGCAGAGCGGTTTACCAGGTTAGCTGTCCGGTTGGCTGAAGACAGACGAAATGAAAAAAATAAGAAAAACTGCTGTCACAATGTAGCTTTCCAGTAAGTTCGGTAGCTTAAAAACACAAACAAAACTAACACACTATGCTTTCAGAGCAACTCATGGCCGCCGATGGCTGGGATAAGGGTCCAAGAATTCTAGCTTCCGTTAAGGAACGGTTGTCAATACTGTCAAGCGTTGCGTTAAGGACATTTTGTTTTGGTGCACTGTAGGGACTGCGATATCAAAGAAGACGCGCAATCGTTTCTTGCAACACAGAGACTTCGCAGTCTATATTTCCAACCGTGCCGACGACGTGGGATTAGCTCGGCATTAGTAAGCGCTACACCAAAACGCAACTCAAAACAAGTCAATGCACGCGACGCTGTGATGGTGCCTCGGGCCCGTAGGAAGTAGCAGTGCGGATCATCAGACGACCGAGCTAGCATGCATTTCTAGCATTGAGCATTTCAGCTAGCATGGATTATACCTTGAGCGTCGACACTTGACGGGAGCAGCAACACTAATGCGGACGTCACAGTCCACGTGTTGAGGTTTTCAATGCTCAAATCAGGGGCCAGCTCGAAAGAATTCGTTTCGCCCGCTGCAGCTAAGCGCAAGTGCACACGACACTGTTCCGAATTATGCCTTCGCGAGCCTGTCGTGAAGAAAGACCGTATAGGCTATTTTACGGACGGGTTTGAGTGACGCCATGTTGGGCTGTTAGCCTATGTGTTTTGTATCTTTAACAACTAAACGAACAGTGTTACGTTTGACGCATACGCATGAAAATGGTTGGGTTGCTGTACACGATGTTTCATGGCCATATTAATTGACGTCGCAATATACAAACACAAGAAAACATCGGCTTAACAGCCCAAGATTGCGGCGCCCAGATGTCTTACGGAAAATAGTCAATAGGAACCTGGTGCAGTTATCCGAACTATCAAGATTGCGAACTAAACTATATCGCGGCAGCCTAGCGTCCACTGCCTCTTGCGGCAAACAGGGGCAGTACGGCGGTGCTGCGCCTATATATATATGACATCGGTTCTTCCTAGTCTTCTGACAGCGGTATAGCAGTCACTTAAGATGGGGGGCTTTCTTTGATTAGTTCATCTTGCATATGTATGCTTGAGCAAAAACTCGACCGCTGCCTGCTCCGCACCTGATTAATGATGTTAAATTTCGCACACGCCCCCCCCCCCCCCCCAAATAAATAAAATCCTGCCGGGATTTCAGTTCCAGCTCGAAAGTACTTTGCCGATTTGAATCTCGGCAGATGAGAACGCGTATTTAGAGAAGACGCGGCTTCGTGGCTGTGATGCCCTCGCGTTCCTTTTCCCGCGCGCAGCCGCGCGCGCGCGTGCCTTAGCCCGTTATTCCTAATTAAGCGGCGGCTCCTTTGGCTCCCCGCCAGGCCCGCGCGTGCGTGGTGCCGCATGCTTGTCGCACATGCACAGCGGCACCGGATGTGCGAGCGACGGAGGCGCGTTTCGGGGGGAACCGGAGGCGTCCAAGCGCGCTCCTCGGCGTCTTCCACTTCGCCCTCAGCGCGGAGTCATATCCGTGGTCGCATCTTGCTCCTCCTCGGAAGTTGCCGCGCCGCACGCTTGGCACGGCACATGAGTTTCTGCGTGTTCTATACGGACCCGCGTATAAAGGACCGCGCAAAAACTCTCTCTTCGTTTAGAGTACTGTAGTCGCCGAAGCTTGCGAAGACGTCTTTGATGTACACTGCATGCATATTACTGCGTACGTCCTTGTCCTGACACGTAGTTCTGATTATAAGTGCAGCTCCGGCCCATTTGCAAGTCATTAAACTAGACACGCGGCCTAAGAGATGCTACGGCGTTTGTAGGTTGTGCAGTTGCGTGCTTGCACTTCCTTCTCTTCATCATCACTCATATTCATCCCTCTAGGTGAGAGCCGGCTATAACTCAGGCCGACGTTTCCGCATTTCTATAAATTGACCACTCTCTCTGTGTGTCTAGATGTTTATGTTCAGAGTGACGGTGTATAACAGATGGCTGTAGCGCTATGGCGTTTGCATGTTGTGACTACCTGCTTGCTTTACAGGACAGCTTCAGCGTACCCGGTCATGATGCGTCGGCTGCTAACAAAGCTGCATTGAGAAATGCAGCTTTGTTAGCAGCCGTGTTAGTATATAAAGGCAGTGGTCATTTGAAGCGCTTCACAATCGATTGTTAAAGCGTTCTTTGGCAAGGCTGACACGACACCGTCAAAACACTTCCTTAACGCCTCTTGAAAGTGCATACAGGAACATTAGACGAATAAACAAAGAGAAGAGAAGGAGGAAATTAACGTCTGGGTATACATATGCCAGCAGGAAAGATCACTCGCGCTGTACACTATATCTCGCACCGGAACACATGACGGCGTTCGTCTCGGTGACGAGTTATCGCGAAACAAAGCGAGTGTACTTCGTGCATATCGATCCATTCAAAGCGACTTCGCAGTATGCGCATGTGGCGTTATTGAGAGCTGTTGTGAAGTAGACTGGATAGGAAATCGCACTGCCCTTATCGCCGAAATTGCGCCCCCGTGAATAGCAGGGCTTATAGATACAAGGGAAAAGGTACGAAACGACACTGTGGTTATAAATGAAGACTTTAGTCAATGTATACGCAAATGTGCCTGATCACAACGATTATAGTGATGAAGGAACCTAAGGACTCCTTGTTCCCACAATTACTGTGGCCGTGAAGGGACCCACTCCTTTACAGCGTCATTGAGTTCGTCGTCCGAGTCGAGGCGCTTCATTTCAGATGTTTTCTCAGGGGACCTAACACATGGAAATCGCAGGCGATGAATGGTGGCCGGTTTAACACCTTCCGATGTCAGAAATCAGATAATGCCTCGCTGCTCGTCAACCGTCAAATTCTGCAATGTGAACGCCATCCTCTCCTCACACGCATTGCTGCTTCAATTATATGACACTCTTTATAAGAGCATCTGCTCTCTCCTGCGCATGCGGATGCCCCCCGCATGTTCCGATCCACGACGAGGTATCTAATCTCATCTCTAGATATCTCGCTACATTTCCCCATATCGGCATAGGCATCATGTTAACGGTCATGATGTTACGATGTTTCGTACCTTTTCATTTGAACACCGCTTGTATTTAGTCCACTTCAAGCACGCTTTCCTGGATTGCTGAAGTGTCATAAGGGGATACTCTAATTTGAGCCGGTGCAATAAAGTTTCGATAATGGCTTTTGGGAATCGTGACGCGTACTCTATTGTATTCTATCAACAAGAAAACTCGGAACGCTTCCGCGTCCGAATCGGGCTAACTGTCTAGAAGATAACCGTATTTGTTTACGAAGCCATATGTTTGATTTCGGAAATTGAGCTATGGAAACGAGTCTCTGGGTAGTTTCGGATTCGAGGTGCAGTGTTCGTTCTGAGGTAATTTATCTGAAGTTGTTAGCACGAAGTTTTCTTCTTCTCTTTAAAAGTTTGCCTGTGTACTTACGAGATGGCGCGATATCTTCAAAGCGCGCTTCTCTGCAAACCTTACTTGAGTCGACAGAGGCGGCGAAACTGTTGCATTGGGCGGAAAAAAAAAGGGGGGGGGGGGACGGGTGCCGGAGAGTGCCGACAGCTATAGCGACTGCTTTCGAAGCAATTTAGTTTCTACGCAATGTCAGTGATAGAGCACTAGCGATGGCTATAGCGCCCACTTACAGGACTCCGTATAAAGCACCGGCTGCTTTCTCGCATTTAGTCTTGCATCGTTGCTGTTATTTGCTGTTTCTGTGGGCAGGTGTTTGTAGGTTACCAAAAGCAATACTGTTCTTTTATTGCAGAATTTTGCTGGCGATAACTTTAAAGGCCCACATACACACCGCCGCTGCTGGTTCTTCAGATTTGTCGGAGTGGTTCTCCGTAAAATCAGCGCAGCGTCGACGACACCACTTTTGCGTAGCGATTTGCGAGGGTTTTGTTTGGACAATATTAGCGAGAGGTACACAGTACGTTCACGTAGCAGCGAAGCGAAGACGCTGGCGAGCTCCTTCCTCGTTCGCCTGCCGCACGTTCACTAATTAACGTGACTGCACGTTTTGAACAGTTATTCAATTAGAGGGCGCGTGACTAGTTCGACGCATCGCCTGAGTCACACCACCAGTCAACCGCAGCCGTCGCTTCGTCGTTCTCAGGAGTCAACATTTAGAAACTGTATTGTCAGCTGCGCAGGCTCTTGTCACACGGTGCCCGCGCTATAGCTAGCGACAGTCGCAGCCTCAAAAAAAAAAAAAAAAAAAGAAAAAAAAAAGAGAGAGAGAGAGAGAGAGAGAGATGGCGCCGACTCCGTTTTCAGCGTCAGCTCGTGACCCGCGGCCGCGTGTCGTGTACACGCGCAGTTTATAGCATACATAATCTCGCAAACTCCAGCGTTTCCTAGAAGTCGCGACGTCAGTTCGTGTGACCAAGCACAAAGGCGAGCGCTGTGTTCTCCGATCATGCGTCGCGAGTCGCAGGTTGTGTTGTGAGGAGCGCGCGGGCCGCCTGTCACGACCTGCGTGCCCTGCAACTCTGTTTAAAAGCCGCCGCGGTTGCACGTTCAGCCGGCGCTACAACGGCAACGGCTCCGCGCACAAGCTAAAGCTTCTTCAGACAGCAGTCGCGCACAAAGTGCGACTCCTGTGCGCAACGGTCGTGCGGCGAAACCGACTTCCGCTTCCGCGGCCGAGCGCCCTGTCGTCGGCTGCAGTGTCGTCGAACCGCGTGGTAAATGAAGGCACTGTGTTTAGAGCGCGGGCTGTTTGTGGGAGGCTCTGACGCGTTCTCTCGCGCGATCTGATCGTGGAAGCCACGTACGGCGTATGAGGAGCGAGCCGTTGTCGTCGCCGTCTTTTTTTTTTTTTCGGGCGTCGTCGTTGTCGACGTTGACGTTGGTGAGTCGTGCGCGGGAGAGAACCACGTGCACGACGCACGCGTGTGTGTTTGGGCGCGCGTGCATGATGATCATTCGTTCTCGTTTCATCTGCTCGTGGCATCCCGTTGCTTCGTGCGGTGAGGCAGAAAATACGCGGCGCCAAGCTCCGTTGGACAGACTCGCGTGCGCGTGAGTTTGTGTGTGTGTGTGTTTGTGTGTGGGGGTGTGCGCGTGCGTGCGTGCTTGCGCGCGTGTGTGTGTGTGTGTGTGTGCGTGCGTGTGCGTGCCTGCGTTTTACGCAGCCTTATTTTTAGTTTTTCTTTTAGAACACTCCTTGTTTGTTCACGGTGGCTTCTTTGGAGCGCCTCCGGAAGTCATCTATCTTGACCGTTTTTTTTTCCCCCCGATCCTTTTCTCGCGAGTTTGCCTTTTGGAGCTGTGCGTTCGTGTATGTCTCACGTTATTCGAGGCTGTGTATACGTGTGTGTGTGTATACCCCTTTCGGGACAGCCCCATATTTGGGCTCGAGGCAGGCAGTCAATCGAGGGTGAAGACGAGAAGTTTCCGCTGCATCGCCTCTCCCGCCGCGCTGGCCGCCTTATTTAGGGACCACGTCTCAGCGTGACAGCATCGCTTAAGCGGGGCGGCGTCAGTGCCAAAGGCGCTGCCTCCTTTTGCGACCAGAGTTGCGTGACACCCGAGAGTGTTGATGCTTCGTTTATATATGGACTGCCTCGTGTTGGGTTCAGAGAAACGTTGTCAGATATCGTTTAATTACTGGATAATCCTATTCCGCTTGCCTTTTGCTTTCGTTATGGAGGAAAATATACTTACTAGCAGAGTTTGCCAGCAGTGAAACAAGTTTTACTTGAGAAAACTGTGCAATTAGAGAGAGAAAAAGAGAATTGGGAAAAAAAACAGGGGGTATGGCCTATCATAATTTTGGTCTGTGTCGTGCTAGACGCAGCACTTATTGATCACCAAACCGTGAAGCTCGAGTTCAGTTTTTATGCCTGAACAAACTTTTATGCTGCCAAATAAAGGTGGAAATGTACGTAGTACGTACCTACGCGCTATTGACGTGCCGCGCAAGCACCAATAAAAAAAAAAAAAAAAAGAGTAGAAGAAACTGTCAGGATAGAGCGCCACTCTGTGCTCTTTCTTATTTTTTATCCTTTGTCTGTCTTTCTTTTGTAGTTGCACAGCACGTCATTAGTTGAATATGAACAAGTTTTTATGCAAGAATCTTGTACACCACACGGCTCCCCTCACCCCCTCTCCTCCAACTGCCTTGAATTAACGGAAGAGGAAGCGGCGAAAAAAAAAAAATGTTGCGTGCAATGGCGTGGTGGATAAATAAATAAATAAAAAAAAAAACACGCTAAAGAGACACACCAATCGAAAAAAAAATAACTGACGCAGGTGAACGAAAGCGTTACTGAGTAATTGAGTGGTTACTTCGTTTCTCTAATGTAATAAATAATCAGCAGACGAAAAAAAAATTATGCTCGCCCGAGCAGGGGCTCGAACCCTGGACCGTTAGGTTAAAAGCCTAACGCTCTACCGACTGAGCTACCCGGGCAGCTGATCCTCCCGTGCCTTCAAGAACGACTGATGCAGGTGGCTTAGACGAAATGACGTTTTTCTCTGCATTCCGTCACTCCGCGGGTGTTCCCGCGCAGCTGTTTTTTTCACGGCCGATGCTCTGCCTTTTCATTTCTCTCGCGTTGCGCGCCTTTTATATATATCGCTATCGTAGCGACCGTTGTTTCTTGTGTGTTGCCGCGTGTCTTTCCGTCTCGTTCAGCGCGGGCTTTCCCGCGAGCGTTATCTCTTCGCTATCTAGCTGCCGCAGCTGATATCGGTGCGAACGAGTGTGCCGCGGGCAAGGAAGGCATTCGTGCCGTCTCGCGGGGCGGCGATGGCGAAGCCGCCGCCAACGCCGTTCTCGTTTTAAAACATCGATTCGCTCGTCAGCGCCGATAAAAGAGTACAGTACAGATGGAATCACACTTGTCTGGAGCAGCCGGAAGCTTCATGCTGCCGTTTTCTGTAGAAATATGGAAAGACCGACGCCGTAATGATACAAAAGATAGTCATGCTGCATGCTCGGTCCTTGTGCTATAATTCAAGCATGAACAGAAGCTTAGCTGACGCGAGGTAGCAGCTACGGTTTACAACAGCGTCCACAGCCACGCGCTCCGCTGCTCTAGACAAGTGTGATTCCGTCTGTCAGGGATTCAAACGCGACATCAATTTTTTTTAGTGTAACGACTGATATGCGCGATTGCTTGAGATAACTACTTCATGTGGCGACGAATCTGGTCCCTAAAGATAACGTTGGCTCTGATCGCCTTCGAGTAGAAATTACTCCGATATTACCCGAACTGAAGACGGTGGAGACGAAAGCATGTGCGTTAGTTAGCCCTAAATTGTCCTCTTTCACTTCCTGTACAAATGGCCATCATCGCGTTGCCCATCTGTGCCGCATATAGGAAATCTCGCCGTCAAAAGAGCTGCGAATAAAGCAGGAAAGAAGTTGATGCAGCTCAAGAAATACATTGAACTGTATAGTGTTGAATGTTGGGCGAGTTGGCATCGCGTTTTCAAGCGTCTTCACCGCTCTTTCCGCTCCCTTTTTTTAAGCCCCCTTTACCGGCCACGGTGGCCTACAGGGGTTATGGCGCTCGACTGCTGGCCCACAGGTCGCGGGATCGAATCCCGTCTCTCATAATCATGTCGTGGTCTTGGGACGTTACACCCCAACAATCATTATTGTAGGCCTCTTTGGCCATTTATGTTATTCAGCACGTTAAAAAATGTCAAGCGTGACTGCGCGAAAAAAAAATAAAAAAAAGGGGGGGGGGGGCACTTAAAGGCCAGATTCATGCGCGGCAATGCCGACAGTCGCTTCCTTTTGGCAATCACTAATTTACATTTAGCTATATGTTTACGGAGGCCACAAAACTCACGCGTTGATAAGCAACAAAGCGGAGCGGGCAGGCCCTTTAGCCTGCCTCACGCTACAGAGGCGTGCGATGAAACTTTTGTTCACGTATTTGGACAGTATCGGTCAGCTCGAGAAACTTAAGCTCTACCTTGAAACCACGCAATAAGACCCTATCAACGCACGCTCCCGCCTAATAGACAAAAGAACGAGCCTGCTTTTTTTCTTATTTTTTATTCTATTTTAACATCTTATATCCTTTCCCCTCCTCTCCCTCTCTCTCCCTACTTTCAGTCCCCCATTCCCTTCCCCACGCAGAGTAGCAAGTCAGCGATTTGCATATGCCGGCTAAATTCTCTGCTTTTCAATAAAGAGTTCTCTCTCTCTCTCTCCGCTACTTCGTGTTTTATTTGTTACAGAAAGCTCGCTCATAGCCACTTTAAACGGTTCTATTGCTGTCCTTCGTTCTAATTATACGAGCGCTACACATAACATATCGCGATATTTAATTACACCTTATGTCTTTGATTCATGCGCGAGCTTCATTTAATGAGATGACCCTTTCTCGCGCTCGGGACCCCAATGAGCGAAGCATGAGAAAGCTCGATGAACGCAGGTTTAATGTACAAAGCCGAGCGCGCTCTCGTCCCCGTTTGAATATGTATATACTTACAGTTACCATCGCGGTAGACGGTGACGCGCGTCTTGCGACTTATTCTTTTGAATGCATTCGGAGCGCAATTTCGTGCATATTACACGGGCCTGTTAGAAGGCGCTCGCGATGCGGAAGACACATTTGCATACATGAGCGCATATATAATTACAGCGTTTAAACGCATTCGAACCGGTTCTCGGCGTATAGCACGCGCATGCTCCGAAACAACGCCGAGCCCCGCCTCCGATACGATCGCCAGCGCTGGGTTAGGCTTCAAGCTGGGCGCGCGCACGGTTCTATGTGGACGTAGGACGAGCGTTCTGCATGGGGGGCTCGTCAGCTGTGCTCGCGCCCAGGCAGCTTGCGGGCTCACGCAGCGGCGAAGCGCGTTTTAAGATTCGCATGCATATCGCAGATGCGCTGGTTCTCACAGCGGCGTACATAGGAGGAAGAGGGAGTAGTGACGCCCACCAGAAATAAAAAAAAATAATAAAAAAAAATAAAACCTCATTGTGCGAGACAGTGGTGTATGAGAGCCCCATCGAGAGGGTCAACGCGTTTCAGCTGTATTCATGACGGCCCGCCCTACGTTGATATCTCGCGTGCGCGTTTGATGACTTCGTGATAGGGAGAGAGTCGCACGTCCGTATGTATACGACGAATCGCTGCACGCGTTGAAGAGGTTGCAGCCGCTCCGTCTTATTAAGTTATACATCGCGGTGGTTTTATACCTCCAGCGTGTTTTGATATCAGGAAACGCAGTGGTTTGGGCAGTTCATTCGCCGATAAGAAACGCCTAGTAAAAAATGCCTCGATTTTTTTCTGTATGCGGAATGAGACAACGCGGCCAAGAGACAGCATATACGTTTGAATATTGTGTTTAATTGAAATGTAGAACAATTAACGAGCTGGAGAACGAAATTAGCCACAGGTAGTAAGCGAACCAACATTTCCTCGCGCGGAGATGTGTGAGGAGGATTTCTTATTTATCTTAATTTTCATCGTGCAAGTAAATTATATTGCTTACTGTGGCAATTCCACTGTTGAACATTATGGCTGGGTATAGCATTAAAAAACAAACAAACAAACAAACAAACAAACAAACAAACAAACAAACAAACAAACAAACAAACAAACAAACAAACAAACAAACAAACAAACAATCAGTCAAAAATCAATCAAATAAAAAAGCAAACAAACGAACAAACAAACAAATAAGACATGTACACTTGAGATGCTCGTTGAACGTCTTCTAAAGCAAATGGTTTCTTTTGTTTCTTTTTCTTTTTGCAGGTAAGCAACGTCCGCTGATTGCTCCTTCATGTAAGCGTGTTGTGCGTGCCTCACCGCTTGCCGAACCGCAAATGGCCAGGCGAGTGGTGTGGAATGAGTGCCCAGGTAAACGGCCAGTCATCAATCCCACAGGTATGTCCACAATCGCGACGAAAAAAAAGAAACAAAAAAAGTTCGGAGGCGCCCCTAATATTTGACCGTAGGTGTCTGGTAAGTCGGTGTTCCGCACGTCGGTGTTCGTGTGGCCATGGTGTACCTCGGGTGATACCTGGTGTCATACATGGTGCATCTGGTGTACATGGTGTACCTGCATGGTGTCGGGTGATACCTGGTGTCATACACGATGTAGCTGGTGTACGTGGTGTACCTGCATGGTGTCGGGTGATACATGGTGTACCTGGTGTGCCATCATATACCTCGGGTGAATGGCTTCGTGCCTCGCGTGCTGCCGCAGCGGATCTTGGAGGCCACACGCGCGTGGTTGAGATGTGGTCCGTCAGCTGCTGCAACAGTGTCCCAGTTACTCACAGTCTTTCAACGT